>PVJA010007431.1:0-68552 GCA_004027025.1 Myocastor coypus | reverse complement strand
ATTTGATTCCAAAAAATGAAAATAACAGTAAAGTCAGTTCTTGCTAAGTATCTGTTGTGTGTTCAGTCTTGCACCTAGTTCTTCATTTCTGAAGGTATAACCTCTGGTTTCTTTTATTTCTGAAGCCAGCTGTCTTACTTTTATTTATTTATTTATTTATTTTTTGTCTTTTTGAGACAGGGTCTCGCTATGCAGTTGAAGCTGGCCTTGAGCTCACTTTTGTAGCCCAGGCTGGTCTCGAACTCACACCGATCCTCCTGCCTCAGCCTCCCGAGTGCTGGGATTACAGGCGTCAGCCACCACGCCCGGCAAGCTGTCTTACTTTTAGAAGGGCGTTCTCAAGAAAGTTAATTCAGAATGTCCCTGGAGGGCCAAGCTGATAGTCCAGCAGACTAAAGCACCTGCCTAGGCAGAACGCAGCAGCTGGGGTTCGATCCCCAGCGTGCTGTGTGCTCTGAGTTGGTGATTGAGACTGGGCGTGGTGGTGCATGCCTGTAATCCAGCTCTTGGGAGGCTGAAAACGAGAGAATCACTGTGAGTCTGGTTTGCGTAATGACACCCTATAGACCATATGGAGAAAAGAAAAAAATAGAGAAAAGAAAAAAAATAGAGAAAAAAAAAATAGAGAAAAGAAAAAAAATGTCCACGGAGAATAAATCTCATAACTTTAACCTCTTAAAGAAAATGATCAGGTCTGATATTCTCTACTTATTTGAGGTTGTTAAAGATAACTTGGATCTGAAGTTTAAGAATTTTCAGCATGTATAGTCTCCCTAGGATAAGAACTCAAAAGAAGAAATAAATAAATAAATAAATAAATAAATTTTGGGTGGCACCAGGAATCAACCTCAGGACCGTGCATTTTCTGCATTCTCAGCCCCTATAATTATTTTTAGAAGAGTGACTTAAGCCGGGCGTTCTGGCTCACGCCTGTAATCCCAGCACTTGGGAGGCTGAGGCAGGAGGATCAGTGCGAGTTTGAGACCAGCCTGGGCTACAAAAGTGAGCTCAAGGCCAGCCTCAACTGCATAGCGAGACCCTGTCTCAAAAAGACACACACACAAAAAAAAAAAAAAAAAAAAAAAAGAAGAGTGACTTAAATACAAAATGCATTTGGAAGAGTTAATGTTTATTGAAAGTGTTAATGTTTAATTGTTTGATCAGTCTTGCATATCTATGTCTGTTGATCTATACTGATTTGATGATGAAAACATGTAATGTAACCATTGTTAAATTTTTCTTGTTTTGAAATTCTGTACTATATGTACTCTTACTTCTTACTTTTTTTCTATCTTTGTTTCTACTATTTTTACTCTTTAAAATAAAAAAAGAAAAAAGGATTTTCAGCACGATTTGCCTGTTGCGTTTCACAAGCATTTTGACAAGGCCCTGGCCCAGAGAAGCGGGCTCCTTCATAGCGGGGCAGCCCAGGCCCATGTCCTTCTAACTCACCACACCACTTAGACTGTAGCAGGTGGGCCCTCTCCTGCCATGCAGGATGCTTGTAGCAGCCTTTCTGCTTGGTATTTTTGCTACTTCAGTTTCTCCTTTTAAAAATGATGATAGCCGGGCGTGGTGGCTCACGCCTGTAATCCCAGCACTCGGGAGGCTGAGGCAGGAGGATTGGTGCAAGTTCGAGACCAGCCTGGGCTACAAAAGTGAGCTCAAGGCCAGCCTCAACTGCATAGCGAGACCCTGTCTCAAAAAGACAAAAAATAAATAAATAAATAAATAAAAATGATGATAAACTTTAAAAAACTAGAACTCAAAATCCCATTAAATCCAGCTATCCCCCTACTGGGAATTTTCCGAGAACTGAAAACATCATATCACAGTGATATCTGTGCACCTATGTTCGTAGCAGCACAATTTGTGATATCCAAATCTTGGAAACAACCAAAATGCCCATCACCTGAAGAATGGTTGAAAGAGATGTGGTATTGTTATGTAATGGAATATTATTCAGCTATGAAGAATGATAAATGAGAAGACTTCATATATAGGTAGATGTATCTTGGACATAGTCGTAAGTGAAATAAACCAGACCTATATATTGCAAATATTGTAGTCTCCCTAGTATAAGAACTCAAAAGTGGGGCTGGGGAGATAGCTCCATGGCATAAGTGTCTGCCTGGCAAGTGCAAGGTCGTGAGTTTGAACCCCGGTCCCACAAAAAAAAAAAAAAAAAAAAAAGAACTCAAAAGAAGAAAAGTAAGTAAAACAGATTTGATGACGAAAATATGTAATACAACCACTGTTAAATTTTTGTTCTTGTTCTGAAATTCTGTACTGTCTGAACTCTTGCTTATTACTGTTTTTCTGTCTTTGTTTCTGCTATTTTTACTCTTTAAAATTTAAAAAGAAATTAGCGAGAATTATGGAATGTATGTTCAGTGAGGGGGAACATCTTGCGGGACAGTGATAGCCATGTGTCTTTTACTGTAATCATGTTTAAAAATGATGATAAAATAGGGCATGTAATCATCCAATGTATTACAAAGGTAATAAGAGATGAGAGATTGACTTCTGCTTAGTTCAGGATTAGATATGAAAATGTTTTTCTGCTCTTTCAGGTTCTCTTACAAGCTCAAGATATGGCTGTGAAAGACCACAATGTGGAATTCAGGTCCAATTTGTATGTAGGTATGTTTTTAGCATCGGGACCGTCTTCCAGTGGTGATGCCGTGCTGTTAATCTGATGCCATCTTTGGGTTTGGCAGTGCACTGTGCTGATAGCAGCTTTTCCTTCACCCTTAAGTGTATCCGGGGGACTGTGTCATAAGTAAAAGTCTGTAGTGCTTTATTCTTGTATTATGACACTAAGGTAATGAAATCTCTTGCCAATAATTATTACATAATGGGTTCTACACCTGGGATATAGACTGGTCCTTTAATCTTAATAATAATGCAGAAGAACATAACAGACTTGGAAAAGTAAATGGATACTGGAAGAAAATAAAGGGTTACATGTGAACTTAAATATCTTTATTTATAATATGCCAAGCCACATGCGTAATCCACACAGGTGGCCTGTGGCTTCAAATTCCAGTTATCAGACTGGAATAGCTGTTGAATTGTAAAAGCCAGTGGTGCAGCTGGGCATGGTAGCACATACCTGCAATCCCAGCTCTGGGGAGGCCAATGCGGGAGGTGCCTGTCTTAGATAGATAGATAGATAGATAGATAGATAGATAGATAGATAGATAGAGTCATAGAGTCAGGCAAGCAGACAGAGGGACAGACAAAAGAGAAAAGACAATAACACAGCCAGTGACCCTGGAGGGCTCCCATGAGCCTCTGCATTGTCTGTTCCTGTTCCTCAGTACATTCGAAGCCCTAGCTCTGCTGTTAATACTTGCTCACATCATAGTAAGTGAACATTGGTGAAAATGCTGTGGGGAGCAGGACCTGCTATGCACACGCATGGGGTTCGTGCAGCACACGGGAGTCAGGCACTGTCCCTAGGAAGAGAGGAGCATTTATTATGCAGTTCCCTCTCTTCCCCCTTTCTCCCTTCCTTCTGCCTTCCCCCTCCCGGACACCACCATAGAGTGGAGCTGTAGCTGGGTCATTTTTTTTTTCTAATCCCTATAGAATATGATAAGAGCAGTTACACATTTTTACACAGACATTTAGAAATCTAAGTATATATAAAATTGTAGCTGGTTGAACCTACAGCGTTTCTCCCAGTCCCTTACTGTCATGTAATATCCTTTTTTGTTTTCTTGTAAACCAATCATTTACTTGAGAGAGAGTATCGCAGTAACTGAAATGACATTAGCAGCAGCACACAACTGAAGGACAAGAATGACAGGCATTCCAAGTGTAATTTTAGAGGTACCCACTGCTATCCTCAGTGTGAAGAATATTTCGGTGGCTCTTAGGGCCATCATCTAATGGGTCGTTTTTGCACAGACATGTTGATGTTGAGCAACATTTTCTCAGTCTCTCAAAACCTACATATTAAACGACCGTTTTGTCTAAAACTGCTTGAAATTTCAGCTTTAGGGAACACTGCTGTTTCAGATGAGGGGGAAGGCTGAGACATTGCAGGGGAAATTAGTTACATTTTATAATTTTGTAGAATCAGAGTAGAAAATAATTTGAATTTTACTTTGTCACGCAAGTTCTGGTGGTAATTCTGGTTAAGTTAAAATCTCACCTGTACTCATTTGGAATTGGTACAAGAAAATACCGCCTTCTGAAATGCAAATGAGTTACGGTTTTCAATTGAAGTATTGTATCTTTTTTTTTTTTTTTTTTTTTTTTTTTTTTTTTTTTTTTTTTTTTTTTTTTTTTTTTTTTTTTTTTTTTTTTTTTTTTTTTTTTTTTGTCTTTTTGAGACAGGGTCTCAATATGCATTTCAGGCTGGCCTAGAGCTCACTTTTGTGGCTCAGGCTGGTCTCGAACTCACACCGATCCACCTGCCTCAGCCTCCCGAGTGCTAGGATTACAGGCGTGAGCCACCACGCCCGGCTTCGAAGTATTGTATCTTTAAAGCTGAATCCATGCATTTTGTTCTGATACATGACAAGTGCAGGGGGAAATCAGACTGGCAGCTCAGAGGACGAGAGCCACAGTGGCTCAGCACGAGCATCTCCCCTTCTGGGAGTGGCGTGACTAAGCAATCCTCAGGGGCCCACATCCTTGGGACGAGTGAAGCGGATAAGGAATGGGAGCTTCTGGTGAGAGCCTGCGCGTGACCTTGTCTCTTCTGAGGCTCCTGCTATCAAGTCTAATTTAATTAGTTTTATTCAGTTTCATAGGAATATGGGATTCTTAGCTGAGAGACTTTGTAATGGTATTCGGACACCAGTGAAGCTAGGTTTATCTTTAAATCATTTTCAGAAACTGCCTTTTAATCCTTTTCAGTGATTGAAGAGAGACAGGACGAGGAACTTAATTCAGTCATCTCAAATGAAGGTGCAAAGTCCCATGTTGCCATTAGGCTAAGCTAGAGTTAACCACTCCTCCATAAATTAGCCTTTAATTCAGAGCTCTCTCTATTCATTTTCCTGCTGAAAAATCTCTGCCCTACCCGAAGTCTTCGGCTAGTTCTGTGTAAAAGTCCCGTTTCCTACGTAGAGCTGTAAGTCTGGATTGGGCCTGCGGCAGGCTGAGAGTGCTGCACATGCTGGGAGCCCAGCGCCCTGGGAGGCCAGGGGTGGGGACCAGGTGCACGCCCAGCAGGGGTGATGTCCAGACTTGGGGAGAACTTTTTAAAAAAATTAAGACATTCTTTTAAAGGGGGTTGGACACATAGGTCAGTTCAGGACCTGAGCGCAATCCCAGTACTGCAACAGCAGCAACAAAACCAAAACCTTTGTATTCATTAAGTACCTTAGTGCCCAATTCCGTAAGCAAGAGGTGAATACCTTGAGACAGATGACCGTTCTCACCATGGTGTGTTGGATAGTTATCTCTATTTGGCAAACTGCTTTAAGAGTCATGGCAGGGCCTGGCGGGATGGGTCAGTGGTCTAAAGCGCCTGCTTGGGAAAGCTTGGGCGGCTTCAGGGACCACAATTTGATCCCTGGCACCACATGCTGCGCCAGCCCTGCCCTTGGGGCGGGCTGAGCCGGCCATAAAAATGAGTGAATAAACAAACAAAGGTTCTGAAACAAAAAAAAAAAGAAATAAATAAAATTAAAAAAAAAAGAGTCATGGGAGTTTCTCATCAAAACAGACTTCTCGGGGCCAGCGAGATGGCTCAGTGGTCTAAAGCGCCTGCGGAGGAAACTGAAGGCAAGTGCTGCGACCGCCCCTCCATCACTAGCACCACATGCTGTGCACCCCCACCCCAGGGCGGGCTGAGCCAGTTATAACACAAGCATATAAATGAGGTTTAAGAGAAATAAAAAAAATCTTTAAAAACAAAAACCAGCCGGGCATGGTGGCTCACGCCTGTAATCCCAGCACTTGGGAGGCTGAGGCAGGAGGATTGATGTGAGTTCCAGACCAGCCTGGGCTACAAAAGCGAGCTCAAGGCCAGCCTGAACTGCATAGCAAGACCCTGTCTCAAAAAGACAAAAAAAAAATAAAAAAATAAAAATAAAAAAAAATAAAAATAAAAACAAAAACCAGACTTCCCGGTTTTGCAGAGACCTGTTGGCTTTGAAACCTCAGGGGCCAGGTGTGGGAAGTTTTTTGTGGGTAGGCCCGAAGTGCTATCACAAAACTCAAGACACTGCTCTTTGCCTTGTGTCATTATTTGAAGGGCCTTGCTGTGCCACTCCACGGACTCCTGCTGGGGAGGTGGAGGGCTGGTCACATGGGGGCTGCCCCTTTGGCTTAGCAGTGTATCTTTCCAGCACCCTGAAATGAGTGCAGGCATTGGAAGTGCTTTTGGGGCACTAAACATTCTCAATAGTTGGTAATTCCTTCAGCTGTCTGTCATCAGGCTAATGCCTTGTGTTGGATGACTGCAGGGTTAGCAAGTCTAGTTTCCTTTTAAACTTACAATGATAATTAGTAACACTGTGGATAGGCCTTAGCTGGTGGGCAGTGTTGCTGCTCAGGGATTCATGACATCTAGAATTATTCACTTTAGGGAAGCAGTTGCCAGTGTGCTACGCCAGTCCTCAGAGCTGCAAGTGATGAGGTAGGCCAGAGACCCTCTGATGTTACATCATCGCGATTCATGTTTGTCTACATAGTGGCAGTCGGCAGCGTTGGCAGTATTTTGGGTGCATGCTACTTGTGGGGGATTATCTTTAGAGAAGTCATTTCTGTTTTTGTGATATTTTAGTGTTTTCTTTCTTTCTTTCTTTCTTTCTTTCTTTCTTTCTTTCTTTCTTTCTTTCTTTCTTTCTTTCTTTCTTTTGCAGGACTGGGGTTTGAACTCACAACCTCTCACTTGCCAGGCAGGCACTTGTGCCATGGAGCTGTCTCCCCAGCCCTATTTTAGTATTTTCTTTGATTCACAAAGTATTTAATTACCTTCAGTATGCATACAACCGTTACTAGGTGCTGGCATATCTTTTATGTCATTTTAAAACATCTAGCACAAGGGCTGGCCAGATAGCTTAGCGGGTTAAAGCACCTGACAGGCAGGTGCAGGGGCCAGGGGTTTGATTCCCGGGCCTGTTGTGCTGGCTGTGCCCCTGGGGCCCACTGAGATGGCAATTGAGACTGAGTGTGGAGGCGCATGCCTGTAATTCTAGCTCTTGGGAGGCTATAAGCAGTTGGATCAGGAGTCTGATCTAGTACTGAGACCCTGAACACCCTGCAGGCTCTTCCCTAAAACACAAATCAATCAAACAAACGTCTTGCACATGTATTTTTTTCTCTTTGACAGTAGTATTCCTTTGGAAGGTTCCAAGTTGGAGCAAAGCTGTGCACATCATTAGTACTATGTCTAATTGGAAAACTTTGAAATGTGTCAGAATTTAAATAAATTTCTACTGGTTCTTCTATTAAAAAATAATACCAGTTGGCAGAGGATAGATTTTAAAGATTATTTCTGTTCTTTGTGGATAATGAACTTATGGGGCAATGTGCAGATAGTTTTAAGTTTGGCTGGCAAAGTAACTTTTCCAGGTGAAATGTCAGTAGTTCTAAAAACAGCGTGTGACCACAGTGAAGAGTAATACAGGTAAATGGTAATATTTAAGTAGAAAAGATCAGTGTGGGTGAGAATAGTTACGGAGATTCTCTCCAGTAATTTTGCTATTGAGTACAGGCTTTTGGGGATCTGGAGGAATGTCCAGGAGGACAGCTTTTCAGACTGAGAAGACACAGACCCAGAGGCTGTGCAGGGTTTGTGTCGTGTAAGGCGAGGGACGGGGAGCAAGTGAAACTGGAGGACTGGTGTGGCTCATAAGCCGCATGTGGCTCAAGCTGTATTGAGAAGGAGGGGCCGGCTGGGAAGTTCATGCAAGCATTCATGTTACCAAGGAAGCAGCAGCTAGTACTGTGCTTGGGCTGCTGGTGGATCCTAGTCCTTACTGTGCCCTCGGAGCCGGGGCGAGCACTTGTGGTGGCAGGAACTCCGAGGCACCCTGAGGGAGGTGGCATATGAGGAGCTGTCCCTCATCCGCGTCAGTGGGAAGAGACACACCAGTCTCCTGTGGGTTGGGCCCCAGCGTGTTACATCATGTTAGTGGACATGCTGCCACATCCCAAAACAGTCTGCAGCCCTTCACATGCAGGGTTAGGGGAGGAGAGACTGCGGCTGGTGTGAGGTTGCCCCGCCCCCATCAGTTTCCATGCTGTCTCATTCACTTTATTCCTAGCACCTGCAGCTAACCAGAATTTACTGTGTTTTTGTTTTTCCCCTCTAGAATGGGAACTGTAGGGACTACAGCCTGGTCAGGCTTGGCCCCTCCTTTTTCTCCTCCAGTGGGACCCGATCCTCAGGGCTCAGATGATACTTGCTTTGCGATGAGCCTGCTTCATGCACAGCAAGCTCCTGCAATCTCCAGATCTTTCAGGGAGGGACAGATTGCCCCACTTATTAGACTGCAGTCCTGGGTAACGGCTGCTCCTGTTTTTCTTCCCTCTGTAGCTGAGTCCAAGTCCGGGCGAGGCCAGTGCCTGAAAGGCATCCGATACCACGGTAGAGGTCGCTTTGGGATCATGGAGAAAGTTTATTGCCATTATTTTGTGAAGCTGGTGGAAGGCCCCCCACCGGCCCCGGAGCCTTCAAAGACGGCCGTGGAGCATGCGAAGGAGTACGTGCAGCAGCTGCGCAGCCGGACCATCATTCACACCCTGTGAGGGCTTGGCCTCTGCAGGGCGTTATGCTCTGCCCTTTATTTTGAAAAATAAAAAAAAAAAAAGATTTAATACAAATACTTTTTATGATTTGACACTGAATTATTGAAATGAGACATACAGCTATACATTTCATACGAATATTTATAAGGCTTTGCCCATATCTTTGGAAAGCCTTGGAAGGGGAAATGAGCTTGAAACATAGGCAGACCAGTTCACGCAGCTTTTTCAGTGCCTTGTGAAGGGAACGGTGACCGCCCTGCCGCTGCCAATGAGTTTGCAGTGGAGTGTTAAGGAGAAGCCGTCTGTCCTAGTCTCACTTGCTTTTCTCTTAGAGCACAGCAGTGTGTGTGGGGGGGGCTGTTGTTGCTTCACTGCGGAAGTTTCTGGAATTCAGTGGTTCTGTTTGTCCATCCCCCTGTGGGCCCAGCCAGGCCAACAAGTAAAGGTTTGTATTTTCCTTTACCTTGAAATGAGAGAAGTTACTAAATACTTCTAAATACTTCAGGCTCCAAAACCAGTTTAACTTTGGAAGCTTTCTGCCAGCTAAATAAGTTGTACTTTCATGATTCTTCACAATGATTTCTAGCTATTTGCATGCCTGATTTAGGATTGAGTCGTGTTTCCTGGTGAATTCCCTTAGAGCACCGCCACTCTGCATTCTGTCATAAGGCAGTAGGTGGCGCTCGCTCTCCTTTTAGGAGTGGAAAATCTGAACAATCTTGGGCGCGTTTCCAGCCTGGCCTTCGCCTGCCTGCAGCCCTGCTTCCTCGGCCTCACAATTGCAGGCCCAGGCGGTCCGGGTACTTGCTTGTCAGCGCAGGTTTCTGGGTCCTCCTGCCACGCTTCTGATTCACTGGGTGTTGCGAAGCGCTGGTCGCAGAACTTGGCTTAAGGAGGTATTTTTGGACTTCTCTATTTTATGGACTACTTTGAGAACACTCCTTTAGTCAGAGGCGTCAGTGCCATGTTTAAGATGGCCTTTGAGAGCACCTACCACTATTGGGACTTTATTTGCCGAGCTCTGAGCCAGTGTGTTTGTGCAAATACAAAAATGTAAGTATGCAGGTGTAGGTATCATTTTGGCGCTCTACAGCGAAATTCGTGTAACTATTATTAGTTACGTAGTGTGTAAATATTGGTGCCCTGGTTTGAATTCACTTTCCAAATCACCAAGTTTTGAATTCATTCTGAACAGTGCTTTTGTTCCTCCGGTTAGTGTATTTCCCGGATGCCTGATATGGCTTGTGTCCTCTGTCCCCGCCAGATAGGACTGGGCGGAGGAAGGCTGCTCCCCCGTGCTGCAGGATCGGAGCTGGAGAGGGCAATGCTCTTCTGGGTCAGGCCCGACACCCCCACGCCCACCCCCTCCCCCTCCCCACCTCAGCACCTTCAGGGGCTGAGCTCACAAAGGATAAATCCACTGTGGGAAGACGAGGCCATTGGCATCAAACCTGTGGTATGTGTGCTGCAGGAGCACACAGAGCCCTCTGGCAGCATGTGAGCCAAGTCACCCCAGCTGCTGAGCATTCTGTTTTGTTTTGTTTTTAATATTTATTTATTTATTTATTTATTAATATATATTTTTTTATTTGCAGGACCAGAGTTCGAATTCACAACCTTGCACTTGCCAGGCAGGCACTTGTGCCACTGAGCTATCTCCCCCCCCCCTTTTTTTTTTAAATGTATTGGGTACAGGGTCTTACTAAGCAGCTCGGACTCCATAGTGATTCTCCTGTTTTCAAAAGCCTCCCCAGCACCTGGAGGAGACCCTGGGGGCGGGGCCGGCGCACCCTGTGGTGCTGGGGATCCAACCCGTCCCTGCACTTGCCAAAGCACAGTGCTCATGTTTATTTGCGGTGTTGGCACTTTGCGGTAAGGGGGTTTGGGGTTGAAGGTTCGCCATTCCCCAGAGAAGAGCCTGGGCGGTTGCTTTGCCTTGCGAGCTCCTCCCCGCTTCCTCTATAAAACGAATCTCTGCTCTGAGGACAGCCTCCTTTAGAGTACCTGAAGCATTCATTAGAAAGTGCAAGTTCCCAGCCCTGTGCCCGTGCTCGTGCTCGGACTGATTTCCTTGCGTTTCTCGCGTCTGCCTGAAATGCCCAGGGATCTCCACGTGGCAGGCTCAGGGGCCCACAAGACGCTTCTGCTTGTTTAACTTAGAGGCTCCATGCTTTTTCTTTTTTAATTTATTTGGTACAGGGTCTCACTTTGCAGCCTGGAGTTGTAGTGATCCTCCTGTCTCGGTCTCCGCAGTGCTGGGATTACATGCGTGCGTTACCATGCCGGGTTCGGTGGCAGGTGCGACGCACCTGGAGTTCTGAGACCAGCGCGGACCTGTGGTGCTGGGGATTCGTCCCAGGGCCTTGCTCTTGCCGGGCAGGTGCTTAGTTAGACCACTGAGCTGCCTCCCCAGCCCAAAGCTCCATGTTTCTTAAGTTTTAACTTCCTCAGCTGTGGCTAAAAGAGTGCAGGTGTCGAGCAATGAATTATGTAAATAAAGATACTGTGGCAATCTGGCCGTGGGGGCTATTGTGAAAAAGGTAAGGAGAAAACTGGTCTTGGGTCTTTTTCCTTTTTATTCTGGGGATTGCATGCTAGGCACACATTTTACCATTGGGCTATGTCCCCAGTTCTCTAGACTCTGCATTCTTTTTTTTTTTTTTTTTTTTTTTGGTGGGGGGGACCAGGGTTCGAACTCACGACCTTGCACTTGCCCAGCACGCACTTGTGCCTCGGAGGTATCTCCCCAGCCCCAAGACCCTGCATTCTAATGGAGAAAATTTGCCTGTGATCTAAAGTCAGGCCTTCATTTAGAACTGCTTTTCTTGTACGTGAAATGTAGTTGCACTTAACATGTAGCACTTAAGGGGGCCAGCCAAATAGCTCAGCAGATTAAAGTGCAGGGGCCAGAGGTTCAATCCCCAGACCTGCCATGCTGCCCTTGCCACTGGGGCGCACTGAGATGGCAATTGAGACTGGACATGGTGGCATGCCTGTAATCCTAGTTCTTGGGAGGCTCTAAACAGGCAAATCACTAGGAGTCCGATCTAGTAGAGTACTTGATACTGTTTTAAGCACTCTACATATGTTGGCATGGGGGCTAGGGAGATAGCTCCGAGGCACAAGTGCCTGCTGGGCAAGTGCAAGGTCGTGAGTTCGAACCCTGGTCCCACAAAAAAAATAAAAATAAATAAATACATATGTTGGCCTAGTGAATGAACCTTTCCCCTTGTGACATTGCTACAGAGGACATCCGATGTGTTAGCCTGCAGTTGCTGAGACAAAATGCCAGTGTCAACACAACGCAAAGGAAGAAAGGTTTGGGGCCAGGCGGGATGGCTCGGTGGTCTAGAGTGCCTGCTTGGGGAAGCTTGGGTGGCTTCAGGGACTGCGGTTCAATCCCCGGCACCATGTGCTGTGCCAGCCCTGCCCTCGGGGCAGGCTGAGCCAGCCATAAAGATGAGTCAGTAAACAAAGGTTCTGAAACAAGAATACAAATAATAAATTTTAAAAAATTCTTTGAAAAAAAAGGAAGAAAGGTTTGTTTGTGGTTAATGGTTTTCGGTCCATGATCGCCTGGCCCCAGTGCTTTGAGGCCTTGTGGTGAGGCAGAAGTACCATGGGGTAGGGCTGGAAAGCTACACATGTCCTGGCCCTGGGGAGCAGGGACTGTGGGAAAGGGCCAGACAGTAGAGTGCTGGGGACAAGACGAAGCCTCCGACGCATACTTCCCTAACATCTGTGGAGTTTTCTCAGCCAAAAGCCTGGTTCCTGGCAAAGCACATGGACTCCACTACAAGTTTCACTTTGCATTTGCAGAAATGAGTATTATTCTGTAATGGCAGTCTCTGAATACTTGTAATTCCCTTCTTTTTCAAAGAATTTCAGTGGGCTGGAGCATTAGTGCTGGAGTGGGTCTCACTCAGAAAGCACACAGTGGTAAGCATACAGCTCTAACTGGTCATCTGGTGAACATGCCCAGGTGACCCCATCACACCAGGAAATGACATTCGTAGCAACTCTAAGGGTCCATGCCTAAGTCCTCAGGGCCGCTTGCCCTTTCTGCTCCCCAGAGGAAGCGGTTATCCTGACCTCGAACATATGATAGATTCTTTAAAAAAATGTTCAGCTTTGGGGGCCTGGCAGGATGGCTCAGTGGTCTAAAGCACCTGCTTAGGAAAGCTTAGGCAGCTGCAGGGTCTGCGGTTTGATCCCTGGCACTACATGCTGCGCCAGCCCTGCCCTTAGGGCAGGCTGAGCCGGCCATAAAAATAAATAAATAAATAAACAAAAGTTCTGAAACAAGAAAAAATATATATATATTTTTTTAAAGTTCAGCTTTTTTAACATTATAATTCACCGGATAACCATTACCGACACCTGATCTGAGAGTACAGGCAGTGGGTGGCGAAGACCTACTGCCTCATGGAGCTCACTGTGCAGTGGGAAAGACAGACTGCTGCTCAGCCCTGCAGGCTTCCAGGGCTGCGCATTGGACACTGGGCAGGACGCAGCCCTGGGGACAGATTGCAGGGGCCTTGAAGAGCTGCTTTTTAAAATAGGTATTAAGGTATACAATAAGAGGAAAGGGTACAAACAAATATACGGGTCAGTAAAGAGTTGTGCTGGCCTGAGGTTTTTGTGTGTGGCATGAACAGTAGAGTCATCCCAGGCCTCTCTGAATCTGCGCTGGATGCAGTATGGGACAAGCGCTGTGCCCAGCATTGACTTGCGTGTGGCAGCTGCAAGAGGAGAGCCATGAAATGTCCCACAAATGCTGCTACATGAAACAGATGGCTTTGTGAGAGATGAAGAACCCTTAAATTTTCCCCATGCATTTTATTTTAACACCAGTTATAGCAGCATATTTAATTGTTTAAGACAGGCTCACATTTTTTGTGTGTGACAGGGTCTGTGTAGCCCAAGCTGACCTCAGATTTGCAACAATCCTCCTTCCTCAGCCTCCTGAGTTGTAGTTTACAGACATTAACAGTTATTGACCTGGGCACCTCTTTTTTTTAAAAAAAATCTATATTTATTTATTTGGTACACAGCTCAGACTCATAGTGATCCTCGTCTCAGCCTTTCCAGTGGTGGGATTACAGGTGTGTGCCACCATACCCAGTTTTGGTGGCCAGCACAGTGCATCTGGGGTTCTGGGGCCGGCATGCCATGTGGTTCTGGCAATTGAACCTGGGTCCTTGCACTTGCCAGGCAGGTGCTTAGACCACTAAGCTATCTCCCCAATCTGCTGGGCACCTCTTTGTAAATCTCCATCTGTGCTGTAATTGTTCAGGCTTTGATTTCTGCTTGAGAGAGGGGCTTTCTCTTTAAACTAGCCCACTGTGAATTCTCTTAATCCATAACTTAGGAGACATTTGCCGCACTGCTGCAAGCACATTGAAAGAGGACATATTTGTAGGAGAGTTGTACTTGTGCACTAAAATAATGTTCATGTACTGTTTTCATTAGAGATTTGTATGAATCATTGTTCTCACATGAGAACAAAGAGATTCATGAAGACTGCACTTTGGAAAGGAAGGGATGGCTGTAGGAACATCAAGGAAAGGAGGATAGAAGGAAGAGGTGAAGCGCAAGGTGTTTAGTATACATATGGAGGAGCATGCTCTGGAGCCAGCTAGAGGACGTTCTGAACCCTGAAGAGCATCTCTAAGTTCCCAATACTGCTTTGGGCCCTGAGGTAGGAAACTGAGTTCTGTGATCCATCTGTCTGTCTAGCCACAGTGCTTCATGTCCCGCCCACATCCGAGCTCTTTGCCACGTGACTTTTAAGCCTCTCATATAAAGAGATGGAATCTGGATTCTGCTGGTTTTGTGGCCTCTTTACCGAACAGCGTGTTGGAGGCGGCTTCTGCCAGTGTGCAGCCGAGGCCTTCACAGCTCTGCTTGCTCGCTTCTGATCTCTGCTGCCGCTTTGTAAATAAGTCCTGGTTAACCTGCGAGCAGGCTAGACACCACGGGGGCGAGAGCTATGGATGGACCCTGAGGGCGCCTCCACCTTGGCGCAGCTGCCACCCAGCTGGGACCTGACCACACAAACACCCAGAGTGCAGCTGGATAGGAGGAGGTAGCCGCGACCAACCTGCAGGCTGGTGGACAGTGTTCGTGGCCTATGGTGTGTGCCACTGAGCTGTGAGGTGCTTTGTGGCCCCACAATAGCTGCGATAAATACTTGAAGGTTTTTAATCCTGAAGAAAATATCTATCCCTTCCACAAAGCTGTAAGAGTTTATAAGTTTGTTCCAAATTTGTCACACAGAAGGCTTTAATAGATTCATCCAAATAGGGGTGGTAGAGACCATTTTTGAAAATTTGGACCACCTTAACACTAGAAATTTATTCTTATAAACTTTAAGCATCATTTAAGATACTTGATAATAAAAACACATCTTACTGTCCATTCTTTGGAGGAAAATTTGTTGAAATGGACTGATGCTATGTATCTAATCCAGAAATAAAACTTTAAAAATTAGGCACGGGAAATTAAGTGCAATGGAGAGGATGAGTTCTACATACAAGGTACACTGAGCTTTCTAATCTCTAAAGTCGTCAGTCTCTTCCAGCCAGGGACACCCTCCAGCATGATGCACCTGGCCTGAACAAGTTGGGCTTCTTCTTGTACAGGGAGTGAGCACATACATCAAGAGGAGCCATGGGTTGTGCAATGAGAACGTCGTCGTAGGCAACTGAGAAAACTAGAAAACTAGATTACAGGTGTGTGCCACCGCGCCCGGCTACACTTGCAATCTTATTGGCGGACCATAGTTTTGTCCGACCTCGTGTCCCCCAATGAGTTCTCACCTGCCTCACCTCAAGGTTTTGCTTTAAAGAGTCTCCAGAACACACCTGTAATCCCGGCCCTCGGGAGGCTGAGGCGGGAGGATCGGTGAGAGTTCAAGACCAGCCTGGGCTACAAAAACTGAGCTCAAGGCCAGCCTGAACTGTACAGCGAGACACTGTCTCAAAAAGACAAAAAAAAAAAAAAGACTCTAGAAGACGCAGGGTCCTTGGCACCCCACTTGACCCCCCTTTTGCCCTCTCCCACAGGAGCTTTCTTTCCCCCAATAAACAAATTCTGCTCTTAACCTCCATTGTTCCCAAAATTAATTCTTGGGTTTTAGTGAACCTGAACTCGTTCCAGACATCTGGCAGGATTGCAGGTTCTTTCCCCTATATCAAGAAGATTTTAGGATCAATTACAAAATGTGAGCTTTTGCTGGGCTATTTGCAAAGGACCTAAGACAGTAGGGCAGAGCTCCGGCACGTGTGCGGTGGTGGGCTGTGTTATCACTGAAAACTCTGGAAGGTTCGCTGGTGCAATAAGGAAATGGGTGGATTCCGGATGGGATGTTATCAGAAAACAGGCAGCTCTGTGACTGCCTCAGACTGCAGGCAAGCTAAAGGGAGAGAGTCAAAAGGGGATACTGTAATTGGTAAAGAATTTACAGTCACTGCTTTTAACTAAGATTGCAGAATGGTGTTGTTTTTTCTTTTTTTTTTTTTGGTGGGAGGGTCTACAAGGTGTTCAGGGTCTCACTACTAGATCAGATTCCTAGTGATCTGCCTGTTTAAAGTTTTCTTTATTATTTTTTTTCTTGTTTCAGAACCTTTGTTTATTCACTCATTTTTTATGGCCGGCTCAACCCGCCCCGAGGGCAGTGCTGGCGCAGCATGTGGTGCCGGGGATCGAACCGCGGTCCCTGAAGCCGCCCAAGCTTCCCCAAGCAGGCGCTTTAGACCACTGCACCATCCCGCCGGGCCCCTGATCTGCCTGTTTACAGCTTCCCAAGAGCTGGGATTACAGGTGTGTGCCACCATGCCCAGTCTTAATTGCCATCTCAGTGTGTCCCCGGGGGCAGGGCTGGCACAGCAGGCAGAGGATCGAAGCCTTGCTTGCAGGTGCTGTAATCCCCTAAACTATTTGGGCAGCCCTGCAGAGTGGTATTTTGTAGCTGACACAGTGACCATATTTTTGTCTGTGCTGCTTTTTTTTTTGTTGTTGTCGAACCAGCACTTGAACTTAGGACCTTGTGCCTACCAGCCAGGTGCCATTTTGTCTGTGCTTCAACAAAGATAATGGCATGGACTTGCCTGTCTCTTTCAGTTGTGGCCTCAGAGCCAGCTTGTCTGAGGTTGGTGTTCTGTGACCTGGGGTGTGTCTAGCAAGAAGCGAACGGCCAGTGGAGAGCACTGGCTGGCTTCTGAATGCCGGGCTGCTCTCTTTCTTTAGAGAACAGTGAGAAGAGGGTTGCTGAGGGAGGCAGCTCAGTGTGCATGCGGTGGGGTCCTCATGCTCCCACTGGCTTCTCCGGCTGATATCTCCCGCTGCAGTCGGGTGGACCAGCACGCCTGGCTCTGTGATAGTTCAGGTATTTTCTGGAAAGTTGGTCAAAGTAGTGAAGCAAGTGCATCAGAGAAAAACCTTTGGGAAGGAAGAGACCAATTGTATTATTATATGTGCTGCCGAAGCCAGTGAAAGGAAGAGACAAATCATTATTTGTGTTTAATTGTCTATCATGCCGGGCGTGGTGGCACACGCCTGTAATCCCAGCACTTGGGAGGCTGAGGCAGGAGTATTGGTGTGAGTTCGAGACCAGCCTGGGCTACAAAAGTGAGCGCAAGGCCAGTCTGAACTGCATAGTGAGACCCTGTCTCAAAAAAAAAAAAAAAATTAATTGTCTATCAAGCTACCCAAGAAAGGCAACAGAAAAATTAGCAGAAGTCTAACAAGCCCATCAGGTACACAACCAGTGTGTCAACACTTCGAAACCTAGGGGTTGCACTCAGAGCCTCTGCACTGAGCTGCACCCGCAGCCATTCATTTTTTATTCTGAGACAGGGTCTCACCAAGTTGAGCTCGCAGTGTGGCCCCTGGGCCTCTACCTTCTGCGCTGCTGGGATACAGGCATGTATCTTCTGGCTAGCAGGCACAGCTGGAAAACACCAGGGTTTAGAAGGACATTAAGGTTAGAGACTAGACTATCTTGAAATTGACCTATAAGGGTCCACAGAAATTAAAATGGTAAAACTTCACTGAGCAGCTTAAAGGCAAATTTGAATGCTATTTATGGTGCAGGTCAGATTCTTGGCTGGGGTATCTTAATAAGCCAGTCGCTCCTATTCTAATAAAAATGTCAAAATATATTTTTTTAACTAGATGATATAATTCCAGTCAACTGGGAAGCTTAATAGAAAAGGATGCAAAAAAAAAAAAAAAAATTTTTTAGCCGGGTGTGGTGGCTCACACCTGTAATCCCAGCACTTGGGAGGCTGAGGCAGGAGGATCAGTGTGAGTTCGAGACCAGCCTGGGCTACAAAAGTGAGCTCAAGGCCAGTCTGAACTGCATAATGAGACCCTGTCTCAAAAAGACAAAAAGAAAAGAAAAGGATGAAAAATTTTTGGGAGGGAGGGAGGGAGAGAGAGAATGAAAAGGAATGAGTTACAAAAGAAGGGTGAATTCGTATGAGGATAGCCCCCCCAGGTTTAAGGGTGTACATTTGGTATAGGAAAAAGGCGGAATCTGAATATATTTACACTTCCGCTTAGGATAGAGCCAGCTGCAGGACACATCACCTCAACAAAGAGAAAATGACAGGTAAGTGACAAATTCATTACTTTGGTTGTACCTGCCTCAGAGACAGGCAGTTGTGAGAGGGCCAGGGAGGACGGAGTGGCTGTAGCCCCAGCGCACCGAGGGCCAGCACCGCCGCCCTCTCCCAGGCGCAGCTGCGTTGCGGAGCCCTGCGCAGGGTGCACAGATCTGCGCCAGCTCGCGGAGCGCGGGCCTTCACGGCTGCTGTAAAGGTTTCCAGAGCTGGAGGCTGTGTGGTGCAGGCGGGGGCGGGGGGCGACGATCCAGCCCCGCAGGGGCGCTGCATGCCCGCACTTCCCAATTCTCTTCTAGGATGGGGAGCCTTGGACCAGGAGGGGTGGAGCGCAGCTCGCCCCCCGCCCCCCCAACCCCGAGAGGGGACGCGGTGCGCACGGGCAGGAAGAAGCGCCAAGCCCTGTCCACTTTCCTGAAAACTTTTCTCCCTGCTCAGTTATCCTCAGATCACAGACGGAAGTCTCAGGCAGTCTGCGGCTCCCAGGGAGCAAAGCTCAGCAGATGCCTGAAAAACTAAACGTTAGCACCTTTTATGATTTAAAAAAGCCGTAACAAACTATAGCTTAGTTACAGCCAGCATTAAACCCAACACTGAAAGACAGAATGCATAAATTATGGCGCCCCTGTCAAGTGCCCTCAGGGCTACGAAGGGCGAGCTCCTGCGGGAGGGTCTCGGAGAGTTGGGTCATCGAAAGAAGCCAGATGCAGGCTCTGCACCGCAGAGTCGCCACAGGTCTCTATGTTTGGGAAAAGACAAAACTAGGGGGCCGAGAACAGGAGTCACCAGGGCCTGGGGCGGGGCTGGGGCTTGGGACAGCAGTGTAGGACCCATTTGGGGAATGACGGAAATGTTCTATCTAGCTGGGCAAGGTGGCACACGCCTGTAATCCCAGCAGGTGGCGCGCCTGTACTGCCAGCACTCTGGAGGCTGAGGTAGGAGGATCGTTGTGAGTTCGGGACCAGCCTGGGCTACAAAGTGAGCTCAAAGCCAGCCTGATAGTGAGACCCTGTCTTAAAAAGACACACACACACACACACACACACACGCACGCACGCACGCACGCACGCACGCACGCACACACGCACAGTTTTACCTTGTCTTGGTAGTGACTGTACATTTGTAAAATTTCAGCACTCCTATGAAGGATGAGTAAATGAGACTTTAAGAATGGTTCAGGAAGAAATGATGTCCTGGACAAGCCAGAGCAGCCAAGTCTTAGGAGCAGCCTACACATGGCCATAAACAGGTGACTAGCAAAGAAATCATGGCGCCCAGACACGATGCAGTACCACTCTACCACAAAGAAAGACAGAAGAGTCACTTTTAGGGAAACAGATCAGCTTGGTACCCTGATGTTAAGTGCAACCAGTGATAGCTGTGGAATGTATAATTATCCAATTTAAAATGCCTAATTGGGCAAATTTTATCTATATTTTTCCACAGTTTTTTTTTTTTTTTAATGGGAATTAGACTTTGTAGTTAAATCTACATTGAAATTCTGCCTCTGAAGCTTATAGCTGGGTGACCATTTTGGCAACTTAGTCTGCCTCTTTGGGCTCAGGCTTCCCCTTCGTCAGTGGAGACAGCATTGGAGCCCCCGAGCACAGGGTACCAGGAGGGAGGCCCTCAGGTGCAGCTCGGTGCTGGGGCCCGGTCATCCTCTGGTAACACCGGAAACAGACGCCCCGGAGAGACTTTTAGGCAGCTCCCTCACTGTAGTCTTGTCGTGTTTCCACATGGTCTGACCTGTCTTGCCCGTTTTCAGGGGACTGTCGCAGGGGCCGGGGGTTTTGTTGCCTGCTTGCTTGGTCACTGGTTTGTTTCCTTGCACGCCGTAGGTGGGCCCCGATGCCTGGGTAATTTCTGGGGCTTTAACCACGAGCCCTTCTCAGGCTGGGCCTGTGGGTGTCTCTACTGCAGTGTTGTTCTTTAGTCTTTTTTTTAAAGCCATCCCTGGCGGGATGGCTCAGTGGTCTAAAGCGCCTCTTTGGGAAAGCTTGGGCGGCTTCAGGGACCGCAGTTCAATCCCCAGCACCACATGCTGCGCCAGCCCTGCCCTTGGGGCGGGCTGAGCCGGCCATAAAAATGAGTGAATAAACAAACAAAGGTTCTGAAACAAGAAAAAAATAAATAAATAAAGCCAACTATCATACTTTGAGATTATGTAAGCATTTCTTGCTCATCAACCTTCCCTTCATTCACTGGGGTTCCAGCATCTGCCAATGTTTCTCAACTCATTTAATTATTACTGTAATCATTGCCAACAGCTGATTTCCCAATGCTACCATTCCTTCTGCATGTTAGTCTTTTTAAAAATTATTTCTGTCTCTCACTCTTTCTGGCCCCTCCTCCACATCTCTCTCCCTTCTTTCTGTGTTTGGTACAGGGTCTCTCTATGCAGCCTGGACTCATAGTGATCCTCCTTCTTAGCCTCCCCTAGTGCTGGGATTACAGGTGTACATTACCACCCCTGGTTTCAGTGGCCAGCTCAGCATTGGGCTGGCACCACATGAAGTATGGGGGATCCAACCTGAGTCCCTGTACTTGCCAGGCAGGTGCTTAGACAGCAGAGCTATTGCCCCAGCCTTAGTGTTTTTTTTTTTTGTTGTTGTTGTTTGTTTGTTTGTTTTAAAGAAAAAGCTTTTCTAGGCCGGGCGTGGTGGTGCATGCCTGTAATCCCAGCACTCGGGAGGCTGAGGCGGGAGGATCAGTGTAAGCTCAAGGCCAGCCTGAGCTGTGTAGCGAAACCTTGTCTCAAAAAGACAAAAATAAAAATAAAAAAAGAAAAAGCTTTTCTCAGCTGACTAAAGCACCTGCTTAGGCAGAACACTGCGGCCAGGGAGGCTGAAAGCAGGAGAATCACTATGAGTCCAATGCACGTAGTGAGACCCTGCAGACTCTGTAAGACCCCCTCCTAAAAACAGAAAAATTTTTTTCACTTCTAAATTTATATCTAATGGCATACACTCGTGGGTTTGGTATTTAATGAATCATAATGCACTTCTGTCATTTATTGTAATGCTCAGAATTTCCCAGTGTGCCCAGTGAGCCAGGTCACATTGGTCCTAGTGTCCTTTTGACATTTTATCATCCTTGTTTGATCACCTCCTTCCTTTAGGACACAGAGGGCCAGGGAGATAGCCCAGCGGCTTAAGGTCTCGCCTAGTAAGCGCAAGGCCCTGAGTTCGATCCTCGGTTCAAAAAAAAAAAGTGCTTTGACCTTTATGGAATGATGGTCCAGGCTCACTTTATTTTTCCCCTGGATCCAACAGTTTGGAACCAGCATATTTATAGATAAAACAAGACTTTCTAAATGTATGTTTCAAAAGTTCCAACAGAGGAAGTTCCTCAGCTTTCACCTTTCATGCATCTACCCTATGCAGGCACCCTCGAGATCTCACCCCGGTTTTAAGCAGATTTGGTGAGCATCCAAACAGAGGAGGCTACATTTGGTGGCCAGCTCGGTGCAAGCTGAGAACCCGAGGCCTTGAGGGGGGCCAGGAAAGGTGGGCGACAGCATCTGTCCTGCAGGGTTGTAGATGCTTTGGGCAAACCAGGGCAGGAGCTACGTCTAGGGAGAAGAGTTATTGCATGGTAGCTTTAATGGTACCTTGAAGTACTCTCTAGGCTAGACAACCCCTAACAGCCCAGCGGGAAGAGCCCATGCTTCTGCGTGGATGGAGAAGTAGCTGCTGACCCCCAGGAAATGCCCACTGCAGCGGCTCCTCAGCTGTGTGCTTGAAAATAATCATGAGTGAAACAAAAATAAAGCAGAGCCCATCATGACCGTACTAACAGCTGTAGCACACTGGTTGTGGCCCCTGTGCTTTTATCCCATGCGCTCCTTGCCCAGGGGCCTGGGAAAGGCCAGGAGCTGCTTGGGCACCGCTGCTGGGTCAGGTGGGGCTGCAACCCTGAGCTCGCTGCTCTTCCAGTCCTGGGGCCGCTCTGGTGGGGTCTCCGGGACTCTGTTCCCTGGTGCGGGAGGGCAGCATGCATCAGGCAGCAAGGGAAGGGAGCCATGGAGTGCCCTTGCTCCGAGGATTTCTCTCTGGGCAGGAAGTTACCACGTTTTTGACTCCCATCTCAGGAAGGGCACGGTGCTCTGGTAACATGGCCTATGGCTATCCATGTCCAGTGGACATCCAGGGGCTGTCAGTGGTCACTGAGCTCTTCCAGATGGCCGAGAGGAGGCCTGTCTGGGTATTCAGGAGAGCCCCAGCAGGAGGCTGTCTGAGATAAAGGCAGGTTTTCTGATTGGGTGACCGAAGCAAGTGTGCAGTCCCTGATTTGTTCATTGATCGGCTGATGTGTATTGAGCACCTACTATGTCCCTGGGGCTGTAGTGGTACAGGGCTATTAATCAAGGCAGATGTGGTTGTCCACCTCGAGGATCAGACAGGGAGGGAAGAATCTAGACACCCAGAAGTGAAGAATGGAAGCAAGTGCAGGGGAGGACCGCAGAGGGACACCGTGGGCATCCCTGAGACGATGAGAAGTACCGCCTTTGCTGAGGACCGGCATCTGAGGAGGACTGGGCTGGGCAGATGATGCTGGGAGAATATTCCAGGCAGGGGTGTTACTGCGGGCCGGGGCCCTGGTAAGCATGAACCCTGTCATTTGAGAGGCTCAAGGAAGTACAGGGTACAGAGGACAGGGGGTACGTAGCCAGGGACAGAGTGACACACGCATGGTTAGGTCAACCAGGTTCAAGGTCAAGGAGGCTGGGAGAGCAGTCCAGGTTTCAGCTGGAGAGCAAGGAGAGACCCTGAAGACAGGAAGTGGCAACCCCTGGGCGTGGTGCAAAAATAGCACTGTCTGGTTGCTGGTGGTTTTGGTTTTGGTTTATTTTTTGAGACAGGATCTCGTTTCAGAACTTCTGTTTATTTATTTCCATGGCTGGCTCAGCCTGCCCTGAGGGCAGTGCTGACGCAGCATGTGGTGCCGGGATCGAACTGCAGTTCCTGCAGCCACCTAAGCTTTCCTAAGCAGGCACGTTAGACCACTGAGCCATCCTGCCAGGCCCCGAGACAGGATCTCAATATGTGGTCCAGGCTGGCCTTGAACTCACTATGTGGCTGAGGCTGATCAAACCTGCGGCTATCCTTCTGCCTCAGTTTTCTGAGTGCTGGGATTACCAACATACACCGCCACACGGGGCTTCTGGGTGAGGGGACCAGGGCCTGAGCAGATGCAGAAAAACCAGGTAGGAGGTTAAGAATTCAGGTAAGAGCTGGGCACGATGGTGCACACCTGTCATCCCAGCACGGAGGAAGGCTGAGGCAGGAGGATCACAGATTTGTCTTCCCTTGGCAACTTAGTGAGACTTGATCTCAAAATTGAAAAAGAAAAAAAAAAAAAAAAAGAAAGGGCTGGGGATGTAGCTCGGTGGTAGAGCGCCCCTGGCTTCCTCTCAGTACCACAGGACCAAACCAAACCAAACTACACCCAACCAGAAATTCAGGTAAGAGAAGACAGTCCCCTGGCGAAGGAGATGGCCAGCAGTCGTGGGATGTAGACTGATTGGAAGGCCACAGGGCAGAGAGTAGGCTGGGAGTGATTGGGATTAGGGGGATCAGGGGAGGTACCCAGATTCCTGCTTGTACCCATGCAGCCATATGCTTTAGGTGGAAAGCAGAAGACAACCTGATGTTCAGATTTCAAAAACTGTGGTAAAATAGCATTAAACTTACTTTTGTCTCAGTTACTCTTCTCTCGTTGCTGGGACCAATGCCCGACACCCAAAATGAAGGAAGGAAAGGTTTATTTATTCAGCTTCTAGGTAAAGGAGGCTTCAGTCCATACTCAGCTGGGTCCAAGGTGGAGCGGCACAGGGCAGAGAGCAGCTGTGTACGGTGGCAGAATACTGCAAAACAGCAACAGCAAAAGGGAGGAGTAGCCACAACCATGGCAGCAGACAGCAAGCCTGGCTCCCTTACGCTGCATTCGGGCTGCGTCCCAGGCCGGGCATAGCACTCACTCCCATAATCCCAGGGCGTTAAGCACAGACTCTAGAAGTCTGCTCCGTAAGTGCATGCAGCTTTGGGCAGACACCTAGACACGAACCATGACACCTTGTAACCTTTTCTAAATATCTCTCAGCTGCATTTCTCATACAGTCAGTATTATGGTTTAGGTAGAGGTGTCCCCCCAAAGCCCTGAGCAGTCATCAGGTGGGCTTCTGCAATTTGTGTGATTATTGTGGAAATGGGTACTACCTCTCCCCTGGGGGGCAGGTGATCTGCATTTCAATGTAAGGTAGGAAGAGAAGTTAGCTGCTGAAGCAGCTGGGAGTTCTCCCCCAGAGCTCTTGCTCTCTCTGCCTACTGCCAAGGAAGGCTGCCCTCTGCCATGTGCCAGTCTGCTTTGGAGCCAGCTGAATATGGACTGAAACCTCCAGTAACGGTAAGCTCAATAAACCTTTCCTTCCCTCATTTTGAGTGTGAAGTGTTTGTCCCAGCAACGAGAGAAGAGTAACTAAGACAGTCAGTACCACTACCCGGCTCCAGGATTTGATTTTTTCCCTCTTTGGTTAACTTGATTTATTTTTATCTTTTAAAATTCATTTTAGTGTTTTTATTTTTTATGCACGTACTCCATTAGCACGTGTTTTCAGTGCATCAGGGTCACAGTTACCTCGGGGAGTCTGGGCGCCGACAGGATTCCTCTGCATTCCTACCACACCAAAGCTCGGATCCAGCTGGAAACACTAACCCGCCGTCTCAGTTGGTTTCCTTCGGCTGCCTCAGGTGTTGCCCACAAGTGGAATCGGGGCTGCGCGCGCGGGCCAGGATCCCGCGGGAGGCCCAGCCCGTCAGCTCGAATCCCGCTTGGACAACGCGCCTCCTCAGCAGCCGCCCAACAGGTCTCAGCCCTACGGCTTCCTGCTCCCACATGGGGGCCCACCAGGCGCGGGTGGGAGGGAGGCTGCAGGCTCCTGTCTGTGAGCAAGGGCTGCTCGGCCCTTTCTGTCCATGAAGAGGCTCCTGTGGAAATTAGGAAAGAAGAACTAACTATGGCCTGCAAATAAACGTGGTGGAGAGCTTCGGAGAGAGACGCTTAGTGCCATCTCCTGGGAAGGTGAGTCAAGCAGAAGTCAAAGAGCTTTGATGCTCTTCGGAATGAATGGGAGGCGTTTTGTTTGTCTTTCCTTTTTTTTGTAGCAAAAATTGCAGTTTTAAAGTGTTTTTCAATTTCCTTCAGAGCTCACTCTCATCTCCCGTCTACTTTGCTCCTAATGAGATAATATAAACTACTGTTCTGTCGTTTATTATTCTCCGAAGCTGTCGATTTACCCTGAACAGAACGAAGGCAAAGATGTTATTAAAGTGAAACAACTTCCAATTGAGCCGCTAATAAATGCTGAAATGCACCCACATTTCGCCTATTGATTATTTCCTGCCGACAAAGGCAAGCAGGGCACGCTGCCTGTGGAAATGAAAGATTTAATTAGATGAAAACCGAGTGAGCTGGAAGATCTACTGCGCTTGGCCATCAAACAATGGCTATTCATAATTGCCTCTTTGAAAAAAAAATTCCGCTTCTCCAGCCTTTTTTTTTTTACTTAAAAAATTCCCTACAGTGCATTAGGACGAGCACTGCATTAATAAATTCTCCCCAGTGCATTTTCCCAGCTCAAGGTTGTGGACAGGAACGAGCCTTGTCAGACTGTAAATCAGGTGTAAGAGAACATGCTGAAATCGAGAATTAGTGGGCGAGGGCCGCAAACCAGACGCTTTCCCTCCGTCTCAGGCCGGTCTCCAAGTGCTGAACGCCGGAAAGCCGTGCTCCTGGAGGATGTAAGGAGAGGGCCATAAATCCAGAGAATGGAATGCTCCAGAACGCCCCAGCTCTGTAAGTGTCTGCCTTTCAAGTTTAGCGTCTGCTAAATACGCTATTTAGCAAGGGAGCGCATTAAAAAGCTGATCTCTGTCCGGCCAGCAATGCCGCAGGTGTGCTGCCTTTCAGGGCTGGGGGGAGGGGGGGGAGAAAGGCCAGTGGAACCGTCGCCTGCTGCAGCCACGTGGCACGTGGTCGCTGTGGGCTTTCCTGCTTGACGCCCCAAGAAAATTGCTAACCTTCAAAGCCCTTGGTGTCATGTGTCCCGTGAGAGTGTGGGCTGTACCCATCTCGTTGGTTGGTTAGGAGATAGTGCAGGGGAAGATTTTAGCAAGATGACACAAGGTAAGCCCAAAATGAGCCGTAATTTAGCTCCCACATCTACAGTCCCAGGGCTTGGGAGATAGCTCCGTGGCACAAGTGCCTGTCTGGTAAGTGCAAGGTGGCGAGTTTGAACCCTGGCCCCAGAAAAAAAAAAAAAAAAAAAAAAAAAGTCTACATCTACAGGTCCCCAGGAGAAAATATAATTATTTCTCTTTTTCACTCTGTTTCCCAGAGCTTTTTTTTTTTTTTTTGGTCTTTTTGAGACAAGATCTTGCTATATAGTTCAGCCTTGAGGTTCAAGCCGGTCTTGAACTTGCAATGATCCTCTACCCTCAGCCTCCCTCTGGGCTGGGATGACAGGTGTGCGCCACCACGTGTGGCTTGGCCATAGCCTCATGACCATCCTTTTAACAGTTCCAATACTATTCTCATATAAAAATGCTCTTTCATGTTTGTTTTTGTTTCTCAAGTGAGATTTCAAGTCAAATGAAGTGGACGAACAGTGTCAGTGGAAACAGCGTTTGCAGATACTGCCAGGCTGTCCCTGGGCCGGCAGAGATGCATCCGTGTTTAATGTTATCTTGCGGGTTGATATAATCATTGAGCACACTTTGGGGCCCAAGTAAATTAATGGTCACAAAAAGCCTCAGTAACACCCAGTCTGTATTGAACGGCTATGGACTTTGTGTCACTGTTAGATCAGCCGTTCCTCAGCAGGAAGACATGGACGAAAGCAGGCTACTGGTTTTCCTTTGCCCTTTTGAGATAGGGCTGCACTCTGCAGCTCAGGCTGGCCTTCAGCTCACTCGGTCGCCCACGCTGGCCTCAAGCTTCAGCAGTCCTCTGAAAGCAGGCTTCTGCAGCGGCACTTCATAAGTGGCTACAGGTTAGCACACGGAAAGGCTCCTTGGGAAATGCTGACCCCAAGCTTCCGGCTGGTGCGCTGCAGGCTGGGAAGTGCAAGTGCTTCTTGCATTTGAGGGTGCTTCTCCTCCTGGGCAGGGGGTGTGGAGTTGGCTCCAGAAGTTCCTGTGCAGAGTTCTGCTGTTTCCGGTTCCAGAGCTCCCCGAGCCGTGTGACTTTTACATGGCACAGCCTCTTTCTGAAGTTCTGGCTAATAGTAAGTATTTTTTATTTGTGATAAAATACACATAACCCCAAATCTCTCTCGTTCTCACTCTGTCTCCTTTTCAGCCTCCCAAGCACTGGGATTACATAGGTGTGCGTCACCATGCTCAGTCTCAATCGCTGTCTCAGTGTGCCCTAGGGGCGGGGCTGGCAAGGCTTGTGGTCTGGCCACCATGCTCTGCCTAAGCAGGTACTTTAGTCTGCTGAGCTATCTGGCTGACCCTTAGCTTTCCATAGCAGTTGTATCAGTTCACTCTCCCACCAACAGTGGGGAAGGGGTCCCTTTCCCCCACAGCCTCACTAGCATTTAGCTCTGTTGCTTTCTTGACAAAATCAGCATGGACCTATACTGAACAGGAGTGGTGAGAGTAGATGTCCCTGTCTTGCTCCTGAGTGTAGAGGGAAAGTGTTCTGCTTGTCTTCTTTGAGTATGACGTTGGCTGGTTTGTCATAGACAGCTTTTATCAGACTGAGACAAAGGCCCTTGGTTCTTCTCTTTAGTTTTTTTTTTTTTTTTTTTTTTTCTTAAATCATGACTGCATGAGCTTGAAGTTTTCCATCAGCCATTATAAAAACAAAAGGTGTGTGGCCTTGGAAGTTGGCCCCTGTCTACAATTACTGGGACCCTGGTCTATAGAAGAAAGAGGAGGCTTTGAGAACAGCCACAGGTGCATCTAAGCCTCATTTAGGAGTTGGTCCTTGATTTTTGTATCTGTAAAATGGAACCACTGCACAGTTCCCATAAT
Organism: Myocastor coypus; assembly: GCA_004027025.1. NCBI lineage: Eukaryota > Metazoa > Chordata > Mammalia > Rodentia > Myocastoridae > Myocastor > Myocastor coypus. The sequence continues at coordinate 40,168 of PVJA010007431.1, read as the reverse complement.
GCTTTGAAAGAAAATGTGCACACATATGTAGGCATGCATGTCTTGTGTGTGTGTGTATGGCCATGCACATGTGTTGACTGTGGGGAGTAACACATGATACCATAACTGAGGAGAGTCATGACTCTCAGGATTATGGGTAGATAAGACATTCAAGACCACAAAATGCCAAGAGCACCCTTGGGAATGACGGGCTGGCTGTTCTCGACTAAGAACAGCCAAGGTGGTAATTTGCTCCCGTCTGAAAAGTCCCTTCCCTTTCTGAGCCTCAGTTTCCCCACTGTCAAAGGGGGATGGTAGCGCCTTTCTTCTATGAACAATGTGACATGGACAATGCAAAGCAGCTATCCCAGGCAGCGCCCAGACTCACTAAATACAAGTGGCTTTGTAAATCATAATTCTGCTACCTGCTGGATCTGCCTGCCCAGTGTGGTATGGATCTGGGGGCAGAAAGAGCTGGTTTTTCAGCTGTGTCCTTTAAATGGAATTCCCAGTGCATTCCCAAACTGCTCTGCAACTGGGGACACAGGAGTCTGGGCAGCACCGAGGTCATTGATGTCTTGGTTCTTGTTTCTGAATGGAAACAATAACTACTGTTATTCTCCACTGCTGAGAGTCTTGAAGCAGCTGAAAAAGAAAGGCCAAAGCCTAGGAGCTAGGGTACCTCCCTGTCACCTTTATACTGACCAGACTGGCTCAGGGATTAAAGGGATTTGTTACCGCTGTACACCAGCAGGAGACTTCTTACCCCATCTCTGACAAAGCCGGATCCCCACAGAGCTGGCTGCCACACAGCCTGCCCTGGCTGAAAATCTTGGAAAGTAATTTCCAAAATATTCACAGTGATTATCCTTTTTAGCTCTTCCCTCCCCGGTAGCCTGCACATGTTTCTATAATGAGTGTGTTTTTCTTTTGTAATGGAAAAAAATCCAACTTTATTTAAAAACTTAGGGGGCGGGGCCCGGCAGGATGGCCCAGTGGTCTAAAGTGCCTGCAGGCAGCTGCAGGGACCCCGGTTCAATCCCCGGCACCACATCCTGTGCCAGCCCTGCCCTCAGGGCAGGCTGAGCCGGCCATAAAAATGAGTGAATAAACAAACAAAGGTTCTGAAACAAGAAAAAAAACAAAACTTAGAGGGCCCGGCAGGATGGCTCAGTGGTCTAAAGCGCCTGCTTAGGAAAGCTTAGGTGGCTGCAGGGACCCCGGTTCTATCCCTGGCACCACATGCTGCACCAGCCCTGCCCTCAGGGCAGGCTGAGCCAGCCATAAAAATAAATAAATGAACAAACAAAAGTTCTGAAACAAGAAAAAAATAAAATAAAAAATTCTTAAAAAAAATAGAAAAAAACCCTTTTTACAATGGCAAGCAGTAGGTATTAGTCAAACCAACAATTTAGAATTCCATAGATTTATGTTGTTACACGATGTTAATGCCACAAGAAACCTTAGGTATTTCCCTAATTTAAGAGTTTTACATTTTGGGTGTGTGTGTCACAGATTGTCTTGAAGACCTTTCAGAAATGATGATTTCCTCAAAATATACCACATATATATACATATTGTCATTTAAGTGGCTTTTAGTTTCAAGTTACATAAAACCCTATTTAACAGTATCTTAGAACAATGAAGAAAATGTACTCACACAATTAAAAACTTTAGGGGTTTCAGGTGAAACTTGCTCTAGCACTTGCAAATTTTTTAAAAAATGTATTTGGTACAGAGTGTCAGTATTCAGTTCAGACTCGTGATTCTCCTGTTTTCAGCCTCTCCAGTGTTGGGATTATAGGTGTGCACCACCACGCCTGGTCTTCGTGGCTGGCTCAGTGTGCCTGGGGGTGGGGCTGGGGATCGAACCTCGTCCCTGCGCATGTATAAGCGGGCGCTCAGTGCTCTGAGCTACCTCACCAGCCCAGCACTTGCACACTTTCCCAGCAGTGCTCACTTGTTTCTCTGCACTGCCTCCTACCCTATCAGCTTCCTCCTGAGCTGGCTCACCTGGGCTTCCAAGGTGACGGATGCATCTCTTCTCATGTCTTTTTTCTTTTGAATTTTATTTTATTTTTCTTGTTTCAGAACTTTTGTTTGTTTGTTTATTTATTTTTATGGCCGGCTCAGCCTGCCCTGAGGGCAGGGCTGGTGCAGCATGTGGTGCTGGGGATCGAACTGCGGTCCCTGCAGCTGCCTAAGCTTTCCTAAGCAGGTGCTTTAGACCATCTTCTCATGTCTTCACGTAAGGGAAGAAAGAATGTCTGTCTCAATCTTCCCAGCACACGCTGTAAGATTTGAACTGATTATAAACTTTAGACACACTTCTTCCTCAACCAGTACTTCCGCTGGGAAATATAGAGGAGCCGTTGTTCTATTCAGATTGCTTGCTGTGCTGGGAAGCTGACATGAAACTAGTGTCCCAGGACCACATTATTTCTGAGTGTCCCATGCACACAACTCTGCAGGTGAATAATCCCTAACCTAATTCAATCTCCCGGTTTATTGATGAGGAGTCAGAGACCAAGAATGATGTCACCAGTGTCCAAAGCCGCACACTCCACTGTCTGCCTGCTGCTTTTCTTGCTTACCAAACTTGAGTCCAATTTCACATACACTGTGTCAGAAACAAACTGTCATAGCACCTATGACACTGCGCAGACTCCTGAGTTCCCTGAAGATGCAGCGCCAGTGCTTCTTGACGATGAGACACAGCAGACCTTATGTTAAGAAGAAGGAAGGCTCCAGCGCGAAGCAGCTGCCCGGGGGCTGCCCGGAAGCCACCCAAGCAAGACTGCATGGAAGGGGCACGAGGCAGATAGGAGGGGGATTCCATTTTTCATGCCTGTATCTTGGAGGTAATCATTATAATTTCCTTTCTAAAAACCCTGTTTGCTTAGAGGAAAGGACTGCTCTCTAATAAGTACGTGTTTATGAAACGCACAGTAATTGGATTGGAACATGAATTGCTAAACTGCACCGGGATGGCGCTTCTTGCCAGGTGTTTAATGATTATACATGTCATGTTCCAGGGTGTAGGGTTGGCCTGTCCCCTGGGAAGCTGATACTTCCAGGAAGCAAGCTGCTTCACTCTGAGTCAGAGCCCAAGTGTCTCTCCCACATTTCTGACTTCGACGTCCTGCACAGGCTCTTCCGCATCGCATGGTCTGGCTGCCCCACTAGAGACCCAGCGTGTGCAGGAACTTGCTAAAGGCTGAACAGTGACCGCACTGACAGCGTCGTTCCTGCTCCTGTCCCTTGTGGTCTCAACATGCCTTCAGCGCTGCATGTGGAACTACAAGATTTCACGTTTGTCCTGCTCGGCTTCAGTCTTGCGTTGGTCCCATTTCTCCCTTGTGGAATGGAAATGTTACCTTGTGTTACAGTGGCTGGCAGAGTTTAACTTTGTTTTTTGCTTTCTATGGGGGCTCACAGTTAAGAGTTTGCCTGAGGTCTGAAAGGAGATTTTGGACTTGGACTTCTTACCAACATGAGAACTGTTGTAGGCAGCTGAGTTAGACAGAAATATTACAGGTACACAGGGCTAGCCCTCAAAGGAGCCAGTAGGACAATGAGATACCTTGCCACTGTGGGAGAGACAGACACTTATGCTGTGGGCCATATCTCAATGCAAAAGATGCCACAAATGTACCCATGTACCTCCCGAGGGGTGGACATCAGGGACTGATATTCTAAATAGGTACCAATCACCTTAAAAAGTCAGAAGGAGGGCTGGGGAGATAGCCTGGTAGTCTAAGCGAGCACTTGCCTGGCAAGCACTTGCCTGGCAAAAGCACAAGTAACCAGGTTCGATCCCTGGCATTGCATGCTGTGCTCGCCCCAGAGTCCTGGGCATGCTGTGCCAGCCACTAAAACTGGATGTGGTGGCATGTGCCTGTAATCCCAGCACCAGGGATGCTGAGACAGGAGGATCACTATGCATCTGAGCCACATAGTGAGACCCTGTATCAAATAAATGCATAAAAGAAAAAAAAGAAGACTCATTATGCTGAGCCCTTACAGGAAAAGCCCCTGTTCTGTGTTCACACCTGCTTCCTCTTTTGATTCCAACTTTATCAAATTTGCATGAGCAATTATACTTGTAATCTTATTGGTTGATCATGGTTTTGTCCCACCTCGTGCCTACCTATAAGCTTGCATCAGCACACCCAGCTAGTGGCTCTTAGAGATGAAGTAAGTGCAGTGTGCATGAAAGAAGTACATGGGTCTTTTGGGGTTCAGGATAGACTGTTATGGTTTAAATCTGAAATGCTCACCAGCCAGGCATGGTGGTGTACTTCTGTACTCTCCGCACTCAGAAGGCTGAGGCAGGAGGATTGCCAGGAATTCAAGGCCAGCCTGAGGTATATAGTGAGTTCAAGGCTTGCATAAACTGCCAAGTGAGATCCTATCTTTTTTTAAAAAAAGGGGTGCCAAAACCTCAGACGTTTGCAGTTGACTGGATTAGGGGGCATCAGAGCTGATTTGCTGGTTGGAAAGGGGAGGGACACTGCAGGTTTGGCCCAGAAGGGTTTATCTTCTTCCTGGCTCTGCTTCCAGTTCCTGTGTTGGAGCTTCCAGAATGAACGGGAACTGGGCTTCTGAAGGGTGAGCCAAGACACACCCCTTGTCCCTTAAGCTGGGGCTTCCACTATTGTGTCCCCATGTCCACTGGCTAATAGACAGCAGATGACTTGGCAAATAAGTGAAGTCAACATAGGGCACAGCTACCTATCAGTTCTGGGGACGGACCCCAGGTCTGGCTTCCATCTACATTTGAAATATACTCACTTCCTCTAAGAACCTCCCCAGATGTCTTCTTCTCTGGGATTCCAGCGCCCTCTGCACAATCTCCCCCATTTGACGAAGTCCCCTGCATTCACCTGCCAGGGCCGCCGAAGTGAAGGGGACAGACTTGGGGCATTAAGCAGCAGCCATTTATCGCCTCAGAGCTCTGGAGCCTGAGGGCTCAACATTGAGGTGTTGAGAGGTTCAATACCCCAGCTGTTCCCCTTCCTAGGAGGGCACCAGGCACATGGGTTAGAGACCCTCTGATGGCCTCTCTTAACCACTTCTTGAAAAGATGTCCTTACAATTCTTACTGGGGACAGATAACTAACAAGGTCAGCAGTACAGGAAGTGACTGCAGAGCACTGAGTTAGCTCCCTACAGACTTCATAGCAGAAGCAGCCGAGCAGGAGGCTGACCTGTTTGAAAAGGTGGTTTGTGCCCTCTCCTAGGAGCCAGCGTCTGAGCCTAGATCTATAGAGGGAGGAAGAGGAAGACGCATCTGTGGTGCCCAGGGAGGAGCATTTCCGGTTGTGGGAGGACCAAAGCCTAGCTTCCAGGAGAGCAGGCGCCTATGCTCCTGTGAGCTGGCCCAGTGGGCTTTTCAAACGGGAGGGTCAGGGCCAGTGAGATAGCTCAGTGGACTGAGTGCCTGCTTAGGTGAGTGAGTGCAGGCACTGGGGACTGGGGTTCGATACCTGGCACTTCATGTGGTGTGCCTCCCCCCGACCCCGCCACGTGCTGAGCCGGGAACCAAAACCAAGTGTGGTGGCGCATGCCTGCGATCCCAGCACTGCGGAGGCTGAAAAAGGGGATCACTACGCGTATGAGCTACACAGTGAGACCTTGCACAAAATTCATGAAAAGAAAAACAAAACAAAACACAGGAGGGGTAGACAGCAGCTGAGCTGCCCTGCCGTTGCAACCTGCTCTCTGGAGTTGGGGTTCCCACTTCCCAGTCAAGCAAGGTGCGCCGAGCTGTGGGCACATGCTTTGGCCCAGGCGGCATCTTGTTCTCTGCCCTGTCCTCTGCCAGTGCTGGGTGAGAGAAGATCAAGTGCTGAAGGCACTTGGAAAATAAGCGCTGTGCGATTTCCTGGTGGCATCATTACTTGAAAATGTATTGCCCGTGATTAAGGGATTGGGACTGGGAGTTCTGCAACCAGCGTGCGGATCAAATTTTCCGAGGCGCCTTGCAGTCTCCCCAGCTTAGAGCTCAAAAATGCCTGGGTCAGCGATTTTCAAAATGAATTGATGAGAATAAAGTAGCGCCCAGTGCCTCTGCTAGTTGGGGCTCACATGGCGTGCCGGAGGAGGTCGCCTCTGAGAGGACAGCTGTGTGTGCAGCAAATGTCCTCGTACAGACAGAGCTGCACAGCTGTAAGAAGAGGAGCAAGGCTGCCCCTCTTGCCTGTGTGGGGGAGAGAGGCACGGGGAGGGGCGGGACAAAATCTGAGTGTCGAAGCCAGTCTGGGTGAGGCTGGAGACGTCCCTGCGCTGCAGAAGGTCTGCAGGAGAAGTTGTCCCCGCGTGCTCTCTGCCCGTTCTGTGTCTGCTGGTCAGACTCTTGTCCTGTCTTCCAGGTCCCTTTCTCTCTGCACTCCCAGGATTGGGAGTCACTTTCCTTCTGAGTCACTGCTTCACTGTGGGACCCCCAGGATTGAAGCTCTGGGAATCTCAGAGGCAACGGCCAGTGGTGACTTCTTTTTCCAAGAGACTGATCAGTTATAAATGGGCAGGCAAGCCGGGCGTGGTAGCGCACACCTGTAATCCCAGCACTCGGGAGGCTGAGGCAGGAGGATCAGTGCGAGTTTGAGACCAGCCTGGGCTACGAAAGTGAGCTCAAGGCCAGCCTGAACTGCATAGGGAGACCCTGTCTCAAACACACACACACAAAAACAAAACAAAACAACAACAAACAAAAGAACAAATGGGCAAGCAGAGGTGGGAATGGGCCTAGCATGTGAGGCATCCTGAAAGCACCTGTAAGCTCAGCTGTCTGAGAGGCTGAGGCAGGAAGATCACAAGACTGAACCCAGCCTGGGCAACAGGATCAGGACTGTGGATGTGGGTCACTGACAAGACCCTAGGTTCCATCTCTAGTGCCAATAGATGAATGAACAAGTGAATAGATGAACGAAACAAGAAGAGTCTCGTTTCCCCAAATTAGTGGAACAGCATGTGGTGCTGGGGATACGAACTGCGGTCCCTGAAGTTGCCTAGGCTTACCCTAATAGGCACTTTAGATCACTGAGCTATCTCGATGGCCCCAAATTAGTGGATTTTAGAAGGAGATGCAGTGGAGCTAGTAGTAGGCATTTTGCAAAGAGAAGGGTGAGGAATCGCAGCTGCAGAGGCAGAACTTCCAGGTCAAGGAGATATCTTGCTTTGCGTCCGCATCTCCCACAGCTTCATGGCCTGCAGCGTGTTCTGAGGGTTGGAATGTCAGCAAGCGGTGGCCGTGGGGGTGGGACTGTGGTCCAGAAGATTGCTACTGACCTCACAGCAGCTGCCCGCTTCTCTGCCTCAGTGTTCCTTAGCAGTCTCCACACCATCCAACTGGCCTGGAGCTTGAGATTTTCAGATGTTGGTGCCAGGAGGAGTCCTGAGCATCCATCCTCCCGGTGCCCTTATCCCCGTTTTCCTGGGTGGTGGCGGCAGTGACTCTTTTCCTCCACAGCAACGCTAGAGGGCGCCCTAATGTATGTGGTGTGCTTCCTAGGATACAGGACTCCTGAGCTCCTGAGCTGGAGGAAACCTCCCAGGGGTGCCTTTGGGCAAATAAGGAGGGAAAGCCTCCAATTGCCAGCTGTGACTTAGAGGCGTTCAACAAGTTAGAGAATAACACGTGTTCACACACACACACACGCACACACACACACACACACACACACATTATATATATATTTCATAAATAAAATGAAATCCAGGGGGCCCAGCGGGATGGCTCAGTGGTCTAAAGCGCCTGCTTGGGGAAGCTTGGGAGGCTTCAGGGACTGCAGTTCAATCCCCGGCACCACATGCTGCGCCAGCCCTGCTCTCCCTCGGGGCGGGCTGAGCCGGCCATAAAAAATGAGTGAATAAACAAACAAAGATTCTGAAACAAGAAAAAAATTTTAAAAAAAAATTATTAAAAAAAAAAAATGAAATCCACTTGATGTATAAGTGACTTTTTTCTTTTTCATTAAATACTAAATTTTTTGCCAGGCGTGGTGGCTCACGCCTGTAATCCCAGCACTCAGGAGGCTGAGACTGGAGGATTGGTGTGAGTTTGAGACCAGCCTGGGCTACCAAAGTGAGCTCAAGGCCAGCCTGAACTGCATAGCAAGACCCTGTCTCAAAAAGACAAAAACAAAACAAAACAAAACAAAAACAAACAAACACAAAAAAAACCTAAATTTTTTTCTTTAAACTGAAAAGGTATTTTGTGAACAGGAAAAACAAACATCAGTAGGAGTGGGAAGAAATAAAAGGTAAAGCTGTCATTGGGCTTCTAATTTTTTTCTCTTGAGACAGAAATTTTTCATGACTGTACGGAGGCTGTGTCTGTGAATATGAGCTTAGAAAACTCCAGTGGGAGTTTTCTGAGGCCCTCACTGTGCTACTGTTAGTCTTTTTATTTATTTTTATTTTTATTATTTTTATTTTATTTTCTTATTTCAGAACTTTTGTTTGTTTGTTTATTTATTTAATTTTATGGCTGGCTCAGCCTGCCCTGAGGGCAGGGCTGGTGCAGCATGTGGTGCTGGGGATTGAACCGTGGTCCCTGCAGCTGCCTAAGCTTTCCTAAGCAGGTGCTTTAGACCACTGAGCCATCCTGCCGGACCCTGCTACTGTTAGTCTTTACATGGAGGATTTCACACGTTTGTGACTGAACCAACTTACCAGCGCAGGGCTTGAAGGCAAGGAGGCAAAGTCACACTCCTGGTCCACACAGCCAGCTGTCTGGACATTGGTGACATCTCCAGCTTGCTGTGGTGTGGCAGTGATCTCGACAACCTGTACATATCTGACACATCTCACCTATGATTTCCCATCACTGCCCACACCCGTTCTTTGCTCGCATCTCCTCTTGCAGTTGGGCCCAGTCTGTCTGCATCCATTGAGGAATGAGACCGTTTTACCTCTGTGGTTTGGCCGGGTTGCTTAGTCCTGAGAGTCTTGTACAAGGATGTGGAGTCCAGGGGGGCACTGTGACGGTGGAGAGCAGGTGGGGCCTTGTTTTTCTACCTGAATGCATGTCAGACTCATTTCCGTGATAGTGCACACAGGTGAGTTATTTAATATGGCCAGCATTCCTTAGTTGCCATGTGCAGTTATGAATAGCATGTGAATTTGTGACTATCTCTGGAATAAATATTAGTGCACAAAGAGAAGCCAAAAAAAAAAAAAAAATAGATACAAGGCACTCAGCACTACTGGGAAATGCTAATTCAGTACTGAGGAATCTATCACATTTATGCTTCACCATGAAAGGATGTGAGAAATTAATGAATTTGTAGTCTCTCACCTGAGCATTCCCACCACGCAAATCCTCCTCACACACTGACTCCGTCTCTTTGATGGCAGCAGTGGTACAAGCCCCTGTGGTATTTGGACTTTGCCATTTTCTGTGGGGGGGGGGACCTGAGGCAAGAGCAGGGCTGCTTCCCTGGGGCCTGGATGGTGCTAGAGTCGGGGTGGGGGATTAGGGCTGTGTCGGGCTTGTGGGTGTTGAGCACGGGCAGCACAGGTGCCCATGTGACTCTTTTTTTTTTTTTTTTTTTGTCTTTTTGAGACAGGGTCTCCCTATGCAGTTCAGGCTGGCCTTGAGCTCACTTTTGTAATCCAGGTTGGTCTCGAAATCATACTGATCCTCCTGCCTCAGCCTCCCAAATGCTGGGATTACAGGCGTGCACCCCATGCCTGACCTGTGTTGCTTTTTGCGACACTGCTTTCTCACGCTCTTGCTTCTCAGCCAGCTGCTTCCAGATTTGAGCTTCTGAATTTCCTCTGGGGACAGATCCTTCTTCTTCAGAAGCCTGGCCTGGAGCATGCGTCTCTGTTCTTTCACCTGAATATCAGAAGAGGCCATGGTGAACAGAAGACAACAGACTGGCTGGCAGCGTATTCCATGGGTAAGGAAAGCCCTACTCTGTCGAGCCGCCTGGCCACACTCTTTTTTTTTAATTTTTTAAATAGAATAAAATAATAGGGCCAGTGAGATTATTCAGCAATCTAAAGCACCTGCCTAGGCAACTGCAGAGACCACGGTTTGATCCCAGGCCCCACATGCTGTGCCAGCCCTATCCACCCACAGGGCAGGCTGAGCCGGCCATAGCATAAGTAAGTAAGTAAGTAAATAAATAAATAAATAAATAAAGTTTATAAACAAAACATATTTATTGTTTTTAATTTAATTTAATTTTATTTATTTATTTTTTTCTTGTTCCAGAACCTTTATTTGTTTATTCACTCATTTTTATGGCTGGCTCAGCCGGCCCCGAGGACAAGGCTGGCGCAGCATGTGGTGCCGGGGATCGAACCGTGGTCCCTGCAGCCGCCTAAGCCCTCCCAAGGAGGCACTCTAGACCACTGAGCCATCCCGCCGGGCCCAACAAAACATATTTAAAGAGAATAAAAAAATACCAAAAACACAAACAAATCCATTAGCAATGATACAGAATTTTACTAAATGATAGGAATTCAACAATGGTTGTTATACTACATATTGCAGTCTTCAAGTTATTCAATTATTCAGGTCACCAGATAGGAGCATTCAAAATTGGTAAGAAACAGTTAAAAAGAAAAAAATAGCAAGCACTGACTGCTCCCTTCAATAGCCCTGTAGAAATCAGCAGCATAGGGCCACTGAGATGGGTCAGCAGTCTAAAGCGCCTGCTTAGGCGAGCTTAGGCAACCTCAGGGACTGCGGTTCCATCCCTGGCACCATGTGCTGTGCCCCCCCTCCCCCAGGGCAATGTGAACCGGCTATAATATAAATTAAGAAAAGAAAGGAAATCATCAGCACAGTTATCCAAGCTAATATATATATATGTCTGATTTTATGTCTTTATAACAATTGATCAGGTTTTCAGCTTGACTATAGAGTGCTAATATCTGTTCTAAATGGCTTTCCTGAGAAAAACCAATGGCAGAAGCTGGAGCGCCGCAGCCCCCGCATCTGCTGTGAGGCTGAGCAGTCCACCCAGGTGCCCGAGACGTCCAGTGACACGTGCAGTTTTTCTTTTAACAAAAAGATATTAATATATGAGTTGTGTTTTCTGAAGTAAAACCTCAGTAATTACGTTTAGTTGCAGTGTTGGCATTTGTGGTAGAGGAGTGAGTTTCGGGGTGCAGTTGGGGCCCTCGTCTCTAAGGAGTTCTGCATCATTGCCCTCCATGGTTGTAGAGTCCCACCTTCCAGCAGAAGGCTGGGGCGATGCCCAAAGTATCTCATATTCGTGGGAGTTGTTGGGTGCAAACAACAGAATTTACTTTGGCTGTTTTAGCAGCAGGCAAATAGCGCATTCAGGGCTGGGGGAAGTGCTCGGGCTCTGAGGGAAGGCCCGAGACAAAACTCGGGGACGTGCACTTGGACACGGTGCTGAGTCACGCTGCGGTCTCTACAGTAAGAACCACACCACTGCTCAGCATAAACACCAGAGCTCTCACCTGCAGCAGTGGGCACTGGGCCAAAGCAGATCCGTCTAGCCTGGACAGATTTTCTTGACTTCATTAAAATACAGCTTTGACTTAGGGTTTACTTCTTCATGTGGTTTGTTTCTAAGCTGAAACTTGCTACATATCTGATTGGCAGAACCCTGAGGTGCAAAGGAAACTGTAAAAGTTAATTCTGGTCTTTTAACGTGATTACAAGATTCCAGATTGGCTGTCATAGTTCTGTTGTTTTAAAGTAATATGATTATACGTAGGCTATCGCTAAGCACTGCAATGAAATGAGATGATGCGTGAAAACACATGGATTACTTCTCTTAGTTTCTTGGAAAATTAAAATCAAGAAGGGGATGCATCTCTACTTTTGGCAGGTCATAAAAAAGATATATATTTTTGGACTTTTTTTTTGGACTTATTTTTTATGAGGTTTTCTATATTTCTGTCTTCTTGCTCTGTAAATGAGCTAGTAGGCTAATGATAATAACATGCTGGGGTTCAGGAGGCTTTTGTGGGGAGCCGGGAAGCCTAATCACCACAAGGACCACTGCGTGGTGGAGAAGGGGCAGCGGTATCGAGAACAAACTCTTGCCCTTTGTGACTGACGTCAGAGTCCCTTCCTGATTCTCGTTTTGGCCCAAGAAGTCTGATTTTATAATCTCAGAAATATGTTATTGGAATCCCACCAAGTTAATTCTAATCTACCACTCCCAATGCAACCCATGGCAAAAACATAGACATTAAGACATATATATATATATATATATATATATATATATATGTATATATATATATATATATATATATATGTATATATATATATACCAAGGGGCTCTAAGTCCAACCATGGTGGCTTCTGGAACAAAGAGGGCGCCTCGGGGCTGTACCTGGGCTTTATTCAGTGGAGAAGGGGGAGTGGCTTGAGAAAGGGAATTGTGGGAAGAAGGTAAGTGTTGTGAGCTCAGCTATCTCGAGGCTTGATCCCAGCTGACACCGTGAAGCATTGACTCTTTGTCCTGTCTCAGCCTGGCTCATATTGGAGAGCAGCAGGTGTGGTTTATTAGGGAAACACGCATGCCATCTTCAAAAATTACTACCAGCACCTCGGCTACATCTGGGCTAAGGCCGACTGAAAGGAAAATGAGAAGTCCTAGCCAGCTCTGCACATTTCAAAATGAGAAAACCGGGTCAGGCCCAGCCAAAATGGAGACAGGTGCTCTTCTTTCAAGGAGAGCTGCTCAGGCGGTCCTCCACACCTGACACTGTCCCGATGTAGTCCCAGCTACTCTGATTGCAAGAAGCACCTTGGTGGAGGTAACAAAATCATCTCGGGCATCATGAACGTGTTTAGGTTGCACTACACAAAATCCATTCAAGTGAACTCACCCCCAAATGAGTTTGCTGTGAGGATAAGAAGGTGGCTCTTGGCTTTCAAGGGCAGGAAAAGCACAGTGGTCCCGTGAAGGATCAAGCCACAGCTGAGATAGCCCTCAGACGCCCAGGACAGGCGGAGACCGCCTCTGTCTCTCTGTCCGCCCCTCCATCCATGGCAGCGTTGCATAATTTGTCTTGTCTGCTTCTCTATAAACAATTGCTTCATTGGCTTTTTTCCCCTGCAGACTGACTGTCTCTACTTTTATAGACAATGGCTACTTCAGATCTTACATGTCCTATCTGTTTCAAGCCAGCCATGGCAGACAGGCATTTCCAAGTCCTGATTTCAAAGGCTTTGACAGCAAATCTGTGCCCTGGGTTAATTATGTACCTGTCACCTGCCATATGCACAGTTACCTGGAAACTCAGGATGGGAGCTTATGTGGAAATAAGGTCTTGGCAGATATAGTTTGTTAAGATCAGGTTATTCTCTCTCCATTATGGTAGAACCTGGGAAAAATACTTAGAAACCAGTGGAAAAACTCCTATATCTTGGATGAACGCAAAAGCAGATGCAGGCTTTTTATTTTTATTTTTTTTGAGACAGGGTCTCACTATGCAATTCAGGCTGGTCTTCAGCTCACTTTGGTAGCCCAGGCTGGTCTTGAACTCGCACTGATCCTCCTGCCTCAGCCTCCCCAGTGCTGGGATTACAGGCGTGCGCCACCACGCCCGGCTAGGCTTTTTATTTTTATTTATTTACAGTAATTAATACATTGCATATTGTTGCCTTCATGAAAAATCTTTATTTTAAAAATTATTTTTAATAAGAGATAACAATATGAGGGTTTCAAAACATGCTAGTAGCACACTCGCAATAATTGACATACTGTATACTGTTGTCCTCATGAAAGTTATACAGAGCACAGGGTGTAGACATAATAAATTTTCTAATAGATATTGGCTGAGAAAAAAAGAAAGAAAGAAGAAGAAGAAGTTTTCTTCTCTTTGAACTAGGAGGAGGTAGTTGTATACATAGTCCAATGTTTCATAATTGCAGTGGGTTACTGGTGAAACTAGCAATGTTGAAGGCTGTTGATTTAAGCCTCTTACAGCTCATCATACTAATCTAGCTCTCTGTTTTATGCCTTGTAATTAAGCTTTCCTGCAGGGTGATCAAGGGCAAGTTAAAGCAAGACCTGGCTAACAAAACTTTCATAATTTGTATTTTCCAAGGTCAAATCTCCTCAGGATTAACTTTGGAACTATATACAGTGCTTTTAGAACTGTTGTCAATGTCAGCCATCGGGATGAGTCATGGCCATTGCTTGACCTGTTTGCACTCTGTGAAAGAGAAATCTTTTTTTTTTTTTTATTATTTTTTTTTTTATCTTTTTGAGACAGGGTCTCGCTCTACAGTTCAGGCTGGCCTGGAGCTCATTTTTGTAGCCAAGACTGGTCTCAAACTCGCACTGATCCTTCTGCCTCAGCCTCTGAAGTGCTGGGATTCCAGGCGTGCGCCACCATGCCCAGCCCTACCTCTTGAATTTGTTGTGGAAGAGAAGTGGCTGCCCATTTGACCCAGCCTCGGGTTCTTTGGCAGTGGCCTGTAGGACTGTTTATTACCTTTGAGCAATCTCAGCCTTGGTTTACCAGTAAGAGTAACTGATAGAATGATTATTTTACTAGATTAGTACAAGCAGCAATGACAGTAGCATGGAACAATCTAGAAGCTGCGAAACTGTGATAGCTATTAATTTGCAACTCTTAACTATGAACTATATTTGTGATCATATAAGAAAAGCCTAAAATGAACCAGAAAATTATATATAGTAAATAAGCCCTCAATGTGGCTTAAAAAAATATATTTAGTACAGGGTCTATAAGGTCTCACTACACAGATCAGACTTGTAGTGATCCTTCCTGTTTCTCAGCTTCCCAAGTGGGGATCGAACCCCAGGCCCCTGTGTCTGCCTAAGCAAGCATTTTAATCTACTGAGCTATCTGACCAGCCCATTATGGCAATTTTACCCTTGGGGGGGGATTAAAAAGGGTTGGGGGGCGGATGGGAGAAAAGGAAGGATTGGAAGCGAGGCTGGAGCACAAAGAAAGACCGCACAAACCTTTGGAGGCCAGTGAAGGTGGGAGGGAAAGAGAGACAGAGGGGTTAAAAGCAAGAACAGAACAGAACAACAGCAAATGAACTAGAAATCACTTTCACACCCATGTAAAACAATGGAGAAAAAGTAAAACAAAAATGAAAATAAGAAAAGAAAGAAAAAGAAAAAAAAAAACCAGAACAAAACTGTTGACCACTTCAGAGCATGTCTCTGCCGTCACTGATAGACAATTTGGGCAGACAGAATTCAGACTGGAAGCAGCACCACACCTGTAATCCTAGCACTCGGGAGGCTGGGCCAGGAGGATCGGTGTGAGTTCAAGACCAGTCTGGGCTACAAAAGTGAGCTGAAGGACAGCCGAGCTGCATATCGAGACGCTGTCTCAAAGGTCCAAAAAATAAAATTAAAAAAATAAAAATTCAGATTGGGCCAAGCGTGGTGGTGCATGTCTGTAAACCCAGCACTTGGGAAGCTGAGGCAGGAGGATCAGTATGAGTTCGAGACCAGCCTGGATTACAAAAGTGAGCTCAAGGCCAACCTGAACTGCATAGTGAGACCCTGTCTCAAAAAGACAAAAAAAAAAAAAAAAAAAAAAAAAAAAATTCAGATTGGAGTTAATTCCAGCAGTCCACCACTTATCAAGAGCTTGTGTTCCAGACACCTCTGCGATCATTGAAAATCAGTGAAGTAGTGACATTATGTTTATTTTAGTATTTATATATATTTTAAAGCTTTATAAACACATCTTGTGCTCTTATAAGACTTTCTCACACTTTTAAAAACACTTCTAATGTTCTTCACCATTTTCTAAACTCATAAAGCTATGTAATTTTAACAATATATGTACACCGTACACTACCACAAAATCTTGTGATACAGTGGAAAATCTGCAATAAATATTTAGATTAATATTTTTAAAAAACCTGTGAAGCAGTGAGTCTACATAAGTTGGGCCATGACCTAGTGAGGGACAACTGTGATCCCACCAAGCCAGCTGTAGCTTTCTGGTGGACTAGAGGGTAATCCCCGCAAGCTTGTGCCGTCTGCTCCACTGAACGTCAGACTGGTTTCTGGCTCTGCGGCTGGAAACTGACTTGTGCAGCCTGAGTGCTTGGTGCTTCACCCCAGCTTAAACTTGGCTCCTTGACCTCCTGCTGACTTGAACTGGGCAGCCTCACTCTGACCTGGGAGCTGCTGCACGGGGCCTGCCCTCAGCTGTTCTGAATTCTGAGCTCATTGGGCCTCTCTCCAAGATCCTTATCAACCAGTTACCCTCTCCTGGGGGCTGCATGAACCTGGATGACTGACCAGCCACTGCAGTCCACTGTGTCCACTGTCCACTCTGTCCACTCCACTTGTGCATTTCTCTGTGGAGGCCTCTAGGGTCACCAGTAGTCATCAGGCGCCTGCAGGTTTGAGCTGCCCCTCACACGCAGAGAAAGCACTGCTTGCCGCCTCCTGCTGCTTTATTAAAGGCTCATTGCTGTCCCTGCAGGCCTCAGTTCTCACTTGGGATCTTTCCTGAGTCCCGAGGACCTGCTTTTCTCCTTGTTTTCTTCCTCACTTTGCTTCTGTTCACGAATTCTACACTGGGTCAGGACAGGACTGCAGCTCCCTTCCCTGTGTGAACACAAATCGAGCCATCTCCCCCAGATGAACGAAGCTTTCCAGAATGATTGAAGCTTGTGAGTCAAGCTACCGCTGTACCTGACTGAAGTTTTCCTTTGGTAAACCCAGCATTGCTCTATTCCAGTATCCGAACACCACCAGACCTCAGAGAGGCTCTTTCTTGGCTGCTCGCTACTCTGCCATCTTCCTGCCAGTCCTTTCTATAGTGCTTTCTGTAGGGCAAGCCTGCTAGCAACAAATGCAGTTTGTAGAGGTTTCAGTCCATAACTGGTTGGCTCCAAGGCAGAGTGGCCCACATCACAGAGGCCTCAGTTCATGACAACAGGAAACAGCAAAAACAAGCGAGGAGAGAGAGACAAGCCTATGTCTGTCCCTTACATGCAGGGCCACCCACCCTAGGGCAGGAGTAGCACTCACACCCTTAATCCCAGCTTTGGACCCTAAATCAATCACAAATGCTACACTCAGCTGTGTCTGAAAAGCCCGCCCCCTCATGACCACAAGGCGTTGGGGAAACAGCCGGACACAGACCAGGATGTAGTAGTACATTTGCTGAAGTCTCGTGTTCTTTGGGCCTCGGATCATTGTTTTCTCCGTTCCTTAGGATGGGTAAGCTTAACGAATCCCAGGTTCCTGATTATTTCTTTTGTGTGCTCAAATCTCTCACCCTCAATAGCGTCTTTGGTGCAAACTACTGTATTTTTCTTCTCCAGAGTTTATATTTGCTTTTAAAAATGGTTTCCATCTCTTGTTTGAAAGCCTACCTTGTGAAACATCTTTCCCACACTTCCTCTGCATTCTTTAATATTTAGAGTACACTAGTGCCTTGGTTCACAAACCAGTGTTGTGAAGAAAATCAGTTTTCAAATAGAAGCTTTTGGCAGGATTTTGCTTCTGTTTGTGAATTCCACATTGGGTATGGAACTGCACTGCGGCTGTCTTCCTTGCATGAATAGAAGTGTAGACAATTTCCCCAGAGTCTTGGAATGAAGAAGTTTGTGAGTCTGATTAAAGTTTTTCTTTAGAAATCTAACATCCGAACTTTTGCGAAAACTGCTTGTGCTTATCATGTATATGGCTGCTATCTTATTTATTTGCTTGTCACATCTTCTTTGTTGAAAGCTGGATGTTTTAATATAACGTGATAACTCTCACTTCCAGAGAGCGGATCTGTTACTGTCATTTGGTTTTCTTATTCTTTGTTCCAAGATGTTAAAAAATGATTTTTTTTTTTTTTTTTAGGGCAGGGTCTACAGGGTGGTAAGGGTCTCACTACTGGATCAGGCTCGTAGCGATTGACGGGTTACAGCCTCCCAAGAGCTAGGATTACAGGCACATGCCACTACACCCAGTCTCAATTTCCGTCTCAGCGTGCCCTGGGGGTGGGGTGGGCATGGCAGGCCTGGGGATTGAACCCCTGGCCCCTGTTTGCAGGTGCTTTAATCTGCTGAGCTATTTGGCTGGTGTGTATTCTGTAGTGTGTATTCCGGGTCCTCTTTTGCTGCTGCAGCCTCTGTTCAGCCAGCTCAGAGGTCAGCTAATGACTGAGAAGAGATTTTCATAACCATCTGGAATAAGTGAGTCTCCCTGTCTTCGTTGAAGCTCTGGATTTGTGTTGCGCTGTACCTGATGAAGACCACTACGAAGCGGCTTTGAGTAGGATTTAATACTAACCACTTGGCTTTGCATGTTTCCTTGTGAGTCTGCCCAAGGCTGAGGCCCCTGGTCTGGAGATCGGCAGTGGACCCGGAGGAGGAGAACCTCAGTGAATCACTGGTCCCTGCTGAGACCTCTGATGGTGGATGAAGCTCAGACGCCTGAAAGGACAAGACCATAGCTCAGGACACCTGGCTCCAGCTCCGTTAATGAGATAATGAGTGCAGCTGCAGGCATCTCGTCTCCTTCCCAGAGATAACACAGTTCTCTTAGATTAACATAACATCTTACTTGGAAAAGTCCTTGAGTAGACTTCCAAGGTCCCTGAAGGGTCCTGTTCAGATTCCTACCCTTCTTTAGTATTTCTCTCCCTTGTTTTGATAACTCAATAAATATGGGCCACCCAGAGAAGACCTTTGTCTTAGCCCCCAGAAAATCTTGAATTCTGCTAGGGGGTTTTGATCTATCTGGAGCTCTAAAATCACAGCACTTGACTCGTTTATTTAAGCCTTCCCCATCCACTCCTGTGGGAGTTTGCGGACCCGAGCAGGCTGTAATAACTAAGGGATAAGATGAATATGTCACACACCTGCAGTGCCCAGCCAGGCAGATTATAGCCTGGTCCGAGCCTTAATTTCCATCTTGAATAGAGCTGCAATGCTAGACAGCGATAACAACTTGCTACTGGTTATCGCAGGTCCTTCCTTTAGTGATAATGGAAATTAAGAGCAAAGCGACAGCATAGATGTACAGGGGAAGATTTAATTGGAAAGTAAAAGACCAGAAAGACAAAGGACTCCAGCTTGAGCAAGTAGCCACAGGGGCACACTTGGATGAAGAGGGTCCGATTAGGCTGCCCACAGAAGAGCACAGGGGTGGCAGCAGGCGGGCCCAGGCAGCATTAGCTCCCTCTTAGTTTTGTAGCTCTGGAGGAATCCTCGGGGCTGGGTGAACAGCTCCATCTCCAGCCAACCACTGTTTCTGTTTGTGGTGGTTTTAATCACCTGAGGCACTGTGTCTTCTGACTCTCTAGAGCCTCCCAGTTGAGGCCAATTGCTGGTGATGTCTGGCTGTCTCTCCAAAGGAAGAGAATCGGTCAGAAACTGGATGTTATCAAATCTGGTAATCAGATAACCCTGTAGATTTTTTTTTTTTTTTTTTTTTAAATCTTTTTGAGACAGGGTGTTGCTATGCAGTTCAGGCTGGCCTTGAGCGCACTTTTGTTGTATTTATTTATGTTTTTCTTGTTTCAGAACCTTTATTTGTTTATTTACTCATTTTTATGGCTGGTTCAGCCCACCCCGAGGGCAGGGCTGGCGCAGCATGTGGTGCCAGGAATCGAACCGAGGTCCTTGAAGCCGCCCAAGCTTTCCCAAGCAAGCCATTTAGACCACTGAGCCATCCCGCCGGGCCGGGCCTTGAGCACACTTTTGTATCCCAGGCTGGTCTCGAACTCTCACTGATCTTCCTGCCTTAGCCTCCCAAGTGTTGGGATTACAGGCGTGCGCCACCACACCCATCAACCCTGTAGATCTTGAAAACTGCTTTCATTATTCTTTTGGTGTGCTCTGTCTGGAAGGGAGACGATCTAGTCTGGACACCTTTGGGGCTAAGCCCTCTCTGTATGACTGACAGGCTTACCTGGAGAGCTCAGAGGATTCACCCTTCATAAAGGAAAGGCAGGCTTTCTGTGTTTTCATTTACACACAGAAACGCGTAGGCCCAAGTGCAGGCTTGTGGGGTTTTAGCAAGAACTGCTTAAGTGCCTGACTGCCTCAGAAGGAAACAGAAATTGTGTTTTTAATGACAAACAGCTTAGAGGCCCAGGAGTCTATTTTGTTCTTTTTCTCTGTAGTTGTCTCTCACTACTCAAAACTTAGGACCTTCTGGGTCTTTTTGACTGCAACATGTTGGAGCTTTTCAAAACTGTCTGTAGACATTTTATTTCTTATTTTTTCCTTCTGAGCTTTTAGGTTGGTCTATTATTTGTCTCAGCTGCTATCCACCTGCACAGGCAGCCAGGGTGTTAAACAATCTTTCAACGAATGCCCTGGGGAAAAAGTCTGTTCACACTGAGCAAGGCCCAGCTAGCATGGAGGAGAAAGGCCAACTTGGAAGGGGAGGGCTCCAGGGAGCAAGAGGAAGGTTGGCTTTGGAGGGGGCTTTGGAGGAGCTCTGGCCCCTGGGTGCCCCCTTCAGAGGTAGCCAGGGTGGTGCTGCGTCACCTTAAGTACAGGCTGTAGGTGTTCAGGAACTCCTGAGCTGAGGAAAGGGTGCGTTAAAATACCCCAAAGCTGCCGGGCGTGGTGGAACACGCCTGTAATCCCAGCACTCGGGAGGCTCAGGCAGGAGGATCAGTGTGAGTTCCAGACCAGCCTGAGCTCCAAAACTGAGCTCAAGGCCAGCCTGAACTGCATAGTGAGACCTTGTCTCAAAAAGACCAAACCAAAACCAAACCAAACACACCCGCCACACACAAAAAAACAAAAACAAAGATCCCCACAAAGCTCATTGTCTCTACTGATATTCAGTTACCTCTCCTGAGTTCAGTGTTCCTCAGACTGTGGCTAGCTTTGGGGTATTTTCTCTGTTGCCTTTTTAGTTAGTGCCTATATATTTGTGACACATAATGAACACGCCTATTGTGGAGAGTTGGTGTGCATATGTGAACCCCTGGCCCCTGTCTGCCTAAGCAGGTGCTTTAATCTGCTGAGCTTTCCGGGTGGCCGTAAAACTATACTTGTTGTAATCTTTTTTATTTGTTTGTTTTTGAGTCAGGGTCTCGCTGTGCGGTGCAGGCTGGCCTCAGACTTATAGTAATCCTTCTGCCTTAGCCTTCTGAATGCTGGGATTACAGATGGATACCACTATCCCTGGTTAATCTATAGTTTCTTTTCTTTCTTTCTTTCTTTCTTTCTTTCTTTTGATGGACCAGGGTTCGAACTCACAACCTTGCACTTGCCACGCAGGCACTTGCGCCACGGAGCTAACTCCCCAGCCCCTAATCTATATTTTCATCCATGGTTATCATGTATCTTTGAAATATTTTTGTCAGTGAAACCACATTATTTCTTTTATGCAATCTGGATTTGCTGGTGGCATTCATGTGGTGGCACTTAAGGTGTTCCTTTTTTCTTGTAATTTTTGTAAATTGGTGAGGGACAGGGCAGGAAAGAAAAAAATAAGATCTCATCAGCCTTTATTAAAGAAATGAGTAGGCAATCTTATGAATGGCAGCTCTTGCCTCTGCTGTTAAGACTCCAGCAATTAATTAGAAAGATAAAGGTAAAGAAAAAGGGAGAAGGCCCGGCAGGATGGCTCAGTGGTCTAAAGCGCCTGCTTAGGAAAGCTTAGGCGGCTGCAGGGACCGCGGTTCGATCCCTGGCACCACATGCTGTGCCAGCCCTGCCTTCAGGGCAGGCTGAGCTGGCCATAAAAATAAATCAATAAACAAACAAAAGTTCTGAAACAAGAATAATAAATAAATAAATAAGAAAAAGGGAGAAACTGGATCTGGGGAGATGCCAGGTAACTCAATCAGCAAAAATTTAGCAGGAAAATGTGACAGGCAAAGCAACAATGTAGCCAGGAACAGAAAAGACCAGAGTAGCCAGCCTACCACCCTTACCCAGTAAAATACAGAAGAGACCAGGGCCAGCCCCCTAAGAGTTCTTGTTTAATAAATAGAAGGTCCACACAACTACACATATATGCTTACCTGCCCCGTCTCACTTTCACACCACTCCACCACTGTACCAGGTACACACGTTGCTGCTTCTTAAACGCTGAGCTGCCCTTCTAGGGGGTGCCCCCGCCTCCCACTTATCCATCACAAAAAGACAGGAAGGAGCCAAACACAGCAGTGCTCACGTTAGGGCCCAAGATGTTCTGAGAGCCAATCAGGTTGCTGCGGATTCAGGTGCCCAGTGAGGGGCACGGATATGAGCCTTCACAGAGAGGAGCTGAGGAGGGAACCCACAGGGACATGCGCTTTTGATGCCTCTACTCTTTCAGAGTAGCAATCTTCTCTCTCTCTCTTTTTTTAAAATAAGCTATAACACAATTATAAACACAATAATTGTGTTTTAAACTCTACTTCTTCTTTCATTCATTACTGGTGTGGAGTTTGTGCTCCCAATAGAGTCCTGGTAGCTGTGTCAGCACAGCAGCGGCACAGCCTGGTGTGGCTTTGGGAGGTAGAGGGCAAGATCACAGTTAAGTTGGATTTATTTTTGCAAGACTATTTCTTATATACTGTTTTTCTTCATCAGAGAGACACACAAACCAGATCCTTTGAAAATCATTAATAGCAGCTGGGTATGGTGGCGCATACCTGTAATCTCAGCACTTGGGAGGCTGAGGCAGGAGGATCGGTGCGAGTTTGAGACCAGCCTGGGCTACAAAAGTCAGCTCAAGGCCAGCCTGAACTGCATAGTGAGACTCTGTCTCAAAAAGACAACAAAACAATTGATAGAATTAGTTGACTGTTATGAGGATCCATCAGTTCATTAATGGCTATAATATTATCTCAAAATTTTGAGCCAGTTGTGATGTAGTCTGAGGCCACCACAGGAATGGAGGGAAATCCTGGGCCCTTGGCCTGTTACTCATCAAAACTGTGTTTCCTTCTGGGACAGGGAAGGACTTAACGCTACTTCTGCTCAGTGCTGTAACTCTTCACATAGGCCTGTGGATGTCAATGGGTACAAAATCAGTAGAGCTTGCCCTTCATTTTGAATGCTTTATGAGTGTCTGTCTTGGGGCAAATTCCTTCTTAGTCCTTCGTGTGTGCATGTCGACCATTTAGGGTTGTCTGTCTAGGAGGTAGCAGGACAGGGTTGATTAGCCCTGAGTTCACATGATTTCGTCCAACTTTAACAGCATGGCAAGATAGAGGATTTTCAGGCACATTTGGCCACAGGACAAAGTCTCCAGCCCTTGTCCTGACTTGTGACCACCTGGGTTCTGGAAAGATAGAGCCCTGTATGACTGACACCACTACAGAGTCAATCCTGTGCCAGGACTAGAACCCTCGGCTCTGCGGGTGCCAGAGCTATGAAACAGGAACTCGGAGAATGGCCAGCTGGACTCCAGGCCTCCGGCTGCCTTAAGGCTGGCCTGTTGGCTTGGCAGGGGGCCAGTCTGACCTCTTCTCTGCGCCATTTCTGGTGCTCAGCCTCAAGCCCTTTCCACTTTTCCTCCTGTGCCTGTGAAGCACCGGCCTGACCTTTGTCAGTTTCTTGTCATATTCTCTCTTTCTAATTAAAGCTTTTTTCCCCGGTAAGTTGGTGCTTTGGGTTTAATTTCCATTATTGCTAAAAGCAAGGACCCACCTTACCTGACAACAGATAACTGAGATTTTTTTTTTCTTTTTGTATTTTAGGGAAAGGTCTACAAGGTGCTCAGGGTCTCACTACTAGATCAGGCTTATAGTGATCCGCCTGTTTACAGCCTCCCAAGAACTGGGATTACAGGTGTGCACCACGTCCAGTCTTAATTGTCTTGGCTGGCTGAGATTATTGTAAAATGCAGAACTTCCTTTGTCAACTGGTTTTGTGTCAATCTTAGTGGCGCTCTGGTTCACAAACATCTTGGCAAGCAACTTGGCTCACAAACATGTGCTTAGCAAGGTTTTGGTTTTGTTTGAGAGCTCCACTGGGTGAAGAACATGACCATGGCCACCTGTTTTTACACAAACACGAATGTGGCCTTTTTTTTTTTTTTTGTGAGACTGGGGTTTGAACTCATGACCCTGCACTTGCCAGGCAGGCACTTGTGCCACAGAGCTGTCTTCTCAGCCCCGAATGTGGCCTTTTCCCCTAAAACTGCAGAATGAAGTAAGAAGTGTTAGGGCTGGTGAGACAGCTCAGCTATCTAAAGGGCCTGCTTAGGCAAGCTTAGGCAAACGAACGGACTGTGGTTTGATCCCCGGCACCACATGCTGAGCTAGCCCCACCCCCAGGGCAGGCTGAGCTGGCCATAACATAAATAAATAAAGTTTGAGAAGTGTTTGATTTTTCAGTGGCAGTTCAACAGAGATGCACAAATAAGCAAAGGGTGGCTGGGAGCCTTTATTAACTCTGAAGACATGGGAAGGATTGGTGGCAGGGGGACGGGGATTCTCTGATCTAAGACAATGGAAGGTCAGAACTTTATGGGCTTTTGCTGGGGCGCAGGTGAGCGGAAAGGTTCAGTGACACACAAGGAGCTGACTGGGGGCTCCCTTGTATTCCTGTGTAGGAAAGATAAGAAGAAGCTGGACCCAGGGCTGGAGTGGGGCAGGAGGAGGAAGTGGTCCCTGGGAAGATGAGCTGTTCCATGTTGAATCAGGACCATTTAGCGGTCTATACTCCAGCTGCAGCCTGCCATTCCTGTCTTTGGGTTGTTATGAAGGGGCGAGGAATCTCCCAGGCTGCTTCCTGCTGAATTGGGAGTCATGGGGGGCAGGAGGATTGGCAGGATGATGACAGTATGTACCCATGTAGAAGCGAGTGCCTGGTTTTCAGCCCGGATGGGAAGTTCAGATGCAAGTGAAGGCTTGCATCTGAGATTGAAGAAACCTTGAGAGGCAGAGTGCCATGAGTGGACAGGTCCTTGTCGTGATTAAAGGACCCAGGAGGGGAAGCCAGAAGGGGGCCCATGATCCATTGTGTCAGTAAGTTCACGAACCAAGGTACCTCTCTAGTTTATAAAGGTGGGAAGAGTAAATTGCTATTTTTTGAAAGTGAAAATATAGATTCATTAAGATGATTTAGTCATGCAGGGGCCAGGGAAATAGCTCAGTGGAATAAGTGTCTGCCTGGCAGGTGCAAGGTCCTGAGTTTGATCCCTGGTACCACCTTAAAAAAAAAAAAAAAAAAAGGATTTAGTCACAGAGGCATAAGGTACAGTCTCTGGCACATGTTGCATAGATTAGTAAAATTATGATTATGTAGGACTGTGAAGTATTATCTTATTAGTTGGCCCTATAGGTCCTCTTTGGAAAGAAATTATTTTACTTTAGGGAAATAATTTGAACAGGCACTTGGCAGGAGAGGTGAAGTTCCAGGATTACAGGTCACCAGAGCAAGTGGGTGATTTACATTTACATTGAATGGGAATTGGTAGGTGATGGATATGTTAATTAGCTTGCTGCAGAAATAATTTCACTACGGATGTGTATCTTCAAATACGTGTTTCAATTTGTCAATTACATGCAAAAAAGAAAGTACCATCCCCACAAAAACCTTAACCAATAAGGATTGGTGGGGGGGGTGGATGAGAGGCCGTAACAGTTTGAATTACAATTATTAGAATGTAACAGAATGCAAAAATAACAGAGGCTTAAATAAACCGAAGAGGTGTTTCTCTCTTGTGTACATGGATGCAGCTAGTGCTGTCATAAAGGGTTGGTGTTTTTTTTTAACCTACTTTCCTTCCTTCCTTCCTTCCTTCCTGTTATGGCCAGCTCAGCCTGCCCTGGGGGTGGTGCTGGTGCAGCACGTATCACAGGTATCCCTGGAGCTGAGGAACAGCTTTGATTTTTGCTAAAATTGGAGTCCAGAGCTTTCTGATCCACTTTGTGCTACTCTGAAATCTGGTATCTCTCTTTCTTGGTGTTGAAGATCAGACCCTCCTGGTGTTTGGGTTTCTGCAGATTCTTCTTGAGGGAAGCATCAGTGAGGTCTTTGGGGATTTTCAATTTTTTTTTTTTTTTTTTTTTTTGTCTTTTTGAGACAGGGTCTCACGAGGCAATTCAGGTTAGCCTTGAGCTCACTTTTGTAGCCTAGGCTGGTCTCGAACTCACACCAATCCTCCTGCCTCAGCCTCCCGAGTGCTGGGATTACAGGCGTGAGCCACCACGCCTGGCTGTTATCAACTTTTGTAGAGGTGGCAGAGACAAATTTCTAGTGTGGCTGGGCTGGCAAGATGGCTCAATGATTTAAAGCACCTGCTTAGGCAAGCTTGGACAACCTCAGGGACCTGGTTCAATTCCCAGCACCACATGGTACGCCAGCCCCACCCTCAAGATAGGCTGAGCCAGCCATAACTAAGAAAAAAAAAAAAAAAGACCAAAACGTTCTTCTTTTTCTTCTACTGAGCTATCTCCTCAGCCCTCCTTCTGGCTTTGTAAGGTGGTTGATATCGGTTTAAAATATCAGTCCATGATGTCTGTCCCTAGGGAGGTATGTGGCTGTATTCGCTTAATCTTTTGTCTTGAGTTGCTGCCCAGCACAGGTGCCCCTCTCTTTCATTGTTGTAAGATAGCTTTTTTTTTTTTTTTTTTGGTCTTTTTGAGACAGGGTCTTATTATATAGTTCAGGCTGGCCTTGAGCTCACTTTTGTAGCCCAGGCTAGTCTCAAACTCACACCGATCCTCCTGCCTCAGCCTCCCAAGTGCTAGAATTACATGCGTGCGCTACCATGCCTGGCTGTTATAAGATATCTTGTCTTCCATACTGGGTCCTTTGAGGGCCTGACCCTGTCAGAATGCCTATAATATTTCTCTTTCTTTTAAAAAATGTATTTGGTACTGATAGGTTCTGGCCCTAGTGTAAATTGCTGAAACTATTATGGTGGTCATCTAATATGACTGAAGCCCTTAAAAAAAAAAAAAGCCCATCTTCCCCAAGATTAGCTTCCCCTTCTTCTCCAACTCAGTCCAGGGTACAATTTCTTCTCACCTTTCCCATGGCCTCAGAGAAGATCCGCAGTCTGTTCCCTCAGCTATATCTAAACATGCCCTTCAAATTCCACCCCTGGCAAAAGGCCATAAAAGCCTCAGCCTCCTTTTGTTCCAATCCAGAGAATTCCTCATCCTTCCCCATACTCTCCCGTGTTCGCAAAGAAAATAAAGCCCCTTTTCCTTTTCTCCTTCTGCTTGTTTCTCTGTTGCACCAGTTGTCAGAAAAAAAATCTATCAGGTGCATGTTACGGGGTCTCACTGCACAGCTCAGACTCATAGTGATCCTCCTGTTTCCAGCCTCCCCAGCTCTGGTATTATAGGCATGCGTCACCATGCCTGGTCTCTGTAGCCAGCTCAGCAAGCCAGGGGAGAGGCTGGTGCAGCATGCGGTGCTGGGTATCAAACCCAGGTCCCTGAATTTAGTTCACTGAGCTAGCTTACTGTCTCTTACTTATAATATGTTTTTATCTAACTCCGCTGTCTATAACAGAGAAATAAGGCAAGGAAGGGAGAGGTCTGCTGCTAGGAGCTGCTTTTATGTCACCTTTACCACTGTGGACCCTTGGAGCTTAACTCTGATGCTTTACTCTGAACTTACAGAACATATACCCCAGGATTACCCCAGTAAGGGAAAGGAAGGATCCGGGGCTTTGTGTGCCACCTCGTGAGAGTGGCTGGTGAGGGACTGCTTGCAGGATATGGTCAATCTCTAGCACTTCTGGCCTCCCAGGGGGCAGACGGAGCTGGCCCTGCCATCCTAAGAACACCTCTGCCTGCAGGAAGTTGAGCCACGTTTAGCCCAGTTTGGATGGGATTTGGATCCAGGCAGGCACTCACGGTTGCTCTGCTGAGCCGGGGCTTTGCGGAACGAATGCATGGCTGAATTCCGAGGATATGGAACAGAGATTGTGGAGGCGGGATGGCGAGAGGACTCATAAATCATGCTAAACTGGGAAGCTTGCATTGAGAGGGGACATTGAAACACGAACAAGCAGTGATTTGCAAAATTTGTGAGGCGACTGCAGATCGCTATTACGGTAACGGGATATTAATTACCTGTGGCTGTGGGATATATCACTCCCAAACTTAAAGCAAAACACATTCGTCATTATCTTATGCTTCTGTGGTCTGGGACTCCCAAGCACAGCTTTTGTGGGTGTGTTGCTTTAAAATCTCCCACAAGTCAGCCCCCAACATACGGGCCATGCTGGGGCTTCCTGCAACTCAGGAAGGGTGTGGTTCCAAGCTCCCTTGTGAGATCGCAGGCAAAGCTCAAAGTGCCCTGTAGATTCCGCAGGAGTTCCGTGTTTCCTCATTGGCTTTTAGCTGAGAGCGCCTCTCTGGTCCTTCCCATATGAGTTTCTCCGGCGTGGTGCTCACCTCCATCAGTGCGATCAAGAGGGAGTCGTGTCCTGTCCGAATCTCTTTCTCTGGGCAGGACGGCGTCAGTGCTAAGACAGCATCCAGAGCTTTCATATCGAGCTACGCTCCAACCCCTCTTTTTTACTTTGAGGCAGGTTTTCACTAAATCTCTACATTGCCCAGGATGGATATGAAATTGTGGCCCTCCTGCACTAGGCCGCAGAGTGCTGGCATTCCAGCTGTGCACCACCACAGCTGGCCCTTTTCCATATACGTTGGTCAGATACAAATTGCTAGGCAGTGGGGTTGGTGAGATAGCTTTAGGCAACTGCAGGACTGTGGTTTGATCCCTGGCATTATGTGCTGCGCCAGCCCCAACCCCAGGGCAGGCTGAGCCAGCCATAATATAAATATATAAAGTTAAAAAAAATTGCTAGGCAAAGCCCACACTCATGTGAGGTTGTAATTATAGGAGGACGTGAAGGGTGAGAATCACCGGTGTTATGGTTGGTGTCTAGTTGTTCCCTCAAAGCCTCATGCAGTCATGGGGTGGGGACTTCTGGAGTTTGAGGTTAACTCATGATCCATTGGGATTATGGGTGATCTAAGGTTTGGGTTATGGGTCTGAGTACTGCTAGGATTTTGGATGTGAGTACTTCCCCAGCCTGGGGTGGATACCCTGAATGTTACATGAGAGAGAGAGACAGAGAGATAGATTTCCTCTGTCTGTTGTCATTGTGTGCTCGACTCCTCCCTTGGCTCCTTTTGCTTTTGCCACTGCCATGAACAGCTGCTCTCTGCCCTGTACCACTCAACCTTGGAGCCAGCTGAGGATGAACTGAAACCTCCAGTGACTGTGAACTAAATAAACCTTTCCTTCCTTCATTTTGGGTGTCAGGTATTTGTCCCAGCAATGAGAGGAGAGTAACTGACTTTATTTTCTTTTTATCAATCAATCAATCAATCTATCTATCTATCTATCTATCTATCTATCTATATCTGACTTTATTATATATATATTATATATTATATATTATATATAATAAATTGAACTCTATTATAAGTCCGCTCACCACAAAGGTCATAAGGGTGTGTGTGTGTGTGTGTGTATTGTGCTTGCACAGTGGCACAGGCCTAGGCCCTGCAGCTGTATAAGTGAGCCGCAAGGACCAAAGTGTCTACCATAATGGGGTTTACCTTCCATTTTCTCTGGATGCCAGGGCCAGGGACCCCAGAAGACTGATGCATTATAATTGGCTCCCAGATGTTGGTTGTACCCTTTTGCAACTGGAAATGTGCCTGACCTGATAGGGGATGCAAAAAAATATCTTTTGCAGGTGCACATTTCTGGTGATATTTTCTCATAGAGCAGTAGGTGTAGATATTGGGCTGGTTTTTTTTTCTTTCTTTCTTTCCCTCTCTAGTGCTGAGAATCTTGGGAATTCAGGAAGGCCAAGAGAAAAGAGCGAGTCCATCCTGAAATTTGTGTAAGTGCAAAGCAAGAGATGCTGATTCTTAGCAGCTGAGAAGATGGGGAGGCAGAAAGGTTTCAAGGATATTTTCCCCAAATTGTCATAAACCTCTGTTTTTGGCCTCATAAAAGAAACATTTCCTGTTGTACTCAGAGAAGCATGCAGAGTCTTACTTCTGCTACCATTTCTCTCCCCTGTACCTCCAGCACATCTCAGATAGCTGCTTTTAGAAGCGTCTGGGTGTGATGCTGGACCGGAACTTGTCCGCAGTGTGTTTCAGTGTCCTGGGCACTTGCTGGGCGGAGGGCTCCTGCATTTAGGCTTCTTGTCTTAGGGTCCTGAAAAGCACTGAAGCCAGTGGCCGTGTTAGGAGGAAGCCTTGCCTGTGTCTCCTCACGGCTGTCTCTACCTTCCATACAGAAGGCAAAGGAATCCAGCTAGTAATTAAGAGAGTGGAGCTTGAGAACTGACCGTTCTGTTCTTTGATAGTTATGGTACCCAGTTTTACCTTTTGGAATCTTGTTTTTACCCTTAAAAAATGGGAGTAGGTGGGGGTACCAGAAATCAAACTCAGGACCTCGCATTTTCTGCATCCTCAACCCCCATAAATTTTTTTAGAAAAATGACTTAAATACAAAATGCATTTGGAAGAATTAAAAAATTAATATTTATTGAAAGTATTAATGTTTAATTTGACTAATCTTACATATATACCTATATCTATTAATCTAAACAGATTTGAAGATGAAAATATGTAATGTAACCACTGTTAAATTTTTGTTCTTGTTCTGAAATTCTATACTATATGTACTCTTGCTTGTTACTGTCTTTTTTTTTTTGTGGGACCAGGGTTTGAACTCACAACCTTACACTTGCCAGGCAGGCACTTGTGCTACAAAGCTATTTCCCTAGCCCCTTGTTACTGTTTTTCAAAATAAATAAATAAATAAATAAATAAATAAACAAACAAACTGAAAAAAAAAAATGAGGATAGGTACCTGGGTATGGTGGCACATGCCTGTGATCCTAGCACTCAGGAGGCAGAGGCAGGAGGATAGTTGGGTGTTCAAGTCCAGCCTGAACTACATAGTGAGTCCCTGCCTCAAATACACACACACACACACACACACACGCACACACAGACACACACAAAGGGACAGTTGTCCCTATTTAATAAGAGTCATTAAAAATAATCTGTAAGCACATTTAATGTAGTGCCGGGCACTTAACTGCTCCCTGTGTGGTGCCAGTTTCTAGGCAGGGCAGGTTTGAGAACCCTTCCCACGCCGATGGCCAGGCTGGGAACGTACAGCTTTAGTGGGTCTGGACATGTGGGCTCCAGTGTCCTCCAGCTGGGATGCACCTTTGCTCCAACAGTCCTGTCTCCTCCCCAGGACTTCATGGTGCCCTTGAGGTTCTGGCCAGTTCTGGCCTCTGCCTGTCCACCGCAAGAAGCTGGGGGCGGCTGCAGGAGGTGCGCACACCCCTGTCTGCCTGGGCTAGAGCCTCCCACACTCTCTGCAGATTTCTCCACTCTCCAGGGCCTGGCGGGGGACAGGCAGCGCAGAACTGAAAGGGAATCTGAGTGGTGCCCCGCGGAGGAGGCATCCAGTGGGTAAGTGCTGACCCGCTGGTGGAAGAGAGCTTGAGAGCGATTCTCTGGCGTCACTCCAAGAGCACTGGTGTGCTAGAAGGCAGATGGAAGCGCATTCCTCCTGTGCTGGGCGGTCTAACCTGGAAGGCTCTTGTCCAGTTAAAGTATTATGACGCACAATTGCACCTCAAGATTATTCCTGAGAGGAAAGTTGATTTTTTTCCGCCCTATTTTTAGGGTTAAGCCAGAGCCAAAAGGCCAGTGCTTGTGTGAACAAGAAGAGGATGCCCGAGCCGGGGCTGGGATAGCTAGGCTAGAATTCCGGGTGAATGCGTGTATGCATGCGCCTTACGTTCCCTGCATTCTAGCTTTTGTCTTCTGAGGAGTTCAGTTTCTAGGTTTGAAGACTGCATCTTGGGAGCAAATGGGAACGATGCTGGCCCTTGCTGCATGTGAGAGAAAGAACACAGGAAACTCTTAGCAGGTGGCGGGCGTGTGGCAGGCGCTAGTGCTCTAATTTTTCATGTGTGTGTATTTCTGTATATCATCATAGATGTGTGTGGTTAGGCTAAGGCGTCCGTTCTGGTTGCAGGGAACAGAACTATGGCTGTGTGGGCTGGGGTCGTGGGACGGGTTTCCAGGTTCCCGTGTCTGGTGCTGCACTCACTGGTAAGGAGAAAGCAGCTGAGTTTAATGGATTTTAACGAGGGAAGAAACAGCGCGCAGGTTAGTGCTGGAGGAAGGAAAACCGCACAACTTCTGCAGAAGTTGCACATAAAGGTTTGGAACGTATGCCAGGCCAGTGCGCCCCCTACTGGGTATTTCCGAGCATGGCCGGCAAATGACTGACAGGTTGTCACCTCAGTTGAGTCTACAGCACATGTCCCATAATTCACTGTTATAATTGTTAGATCTCTGTGGGCTGTTCCAGGGGGAACTGGTTACATATGCAAATCTCTTGTCTTAGTTCAGAGTTCCTGCTGGCCCTCCCTCGTAGGGAACTGTACATTTCCCTATAGAGGTTCCCGCACAAGCCCACCTGGGGATCCTGCATATTAATTAAACCTGGAGTGGACAGAGCCAGTTCCAGTATTAAAGAAAATTAAAGAAAGTGCTGTGACCAGAGGAGGTTGTACCGTCTCCCACTGTAGCCAGGGAGAACTACTGCGTTTCCTTTGTTTTTAGGAGAGATTTGCTCGTCGGCTCAAGGCGTCCTAGCGCACAGCGTATAAAGACTTTTCTGAGCCAGAGCTATGAGATTAAGCCCGGAGGAGACCAATGCTTGTGTTGCTCAGCCCTGGAAAAAGTTATATAATTCCTAAAGAGGCAGTGGCCTGGAAAGTCCTCCAGGAGGCTTGGCTATAGAAGGTGACACTGCTTCTAGCCTCTCGTCCTTCAGTAGAAGTGATGCTAGCAAGAGGTTCATGCTTGGATAACTGGACTTTGCCGTCTTCAGGCAAAGGGTGGTGGTGAGTGCTCTGAAATGAATTGCAGTGGATTGGTGTTGCGTGTCAGGCTCTAGCTGGAAGTGGAGTGGAAAGGCCAGTAGCCTGGTTCTATGCTTGGTGTTACAATTATTCCAATAGTCACAATTATTATGTAGTATTATTCCAATATTATGTAACACAAACATATACAGTATAAAAAACATTTAAGTTAAAAAGACTGTCTTAAATCAGTCAGTACTGAATCCACACTAACATTCATAATTTAAAAAGGATAAATCCCTAGAAGATTTCCACTTATTGATTCTTCAAAGAACATCATTTCTTTCTTGTTGTGATTAAGTGAACAGTAATTAATTTTTGATAGTATAGTAAACATGAATAGTATTCCTTAGTATTTTCCAGATTTAAAATTCTCAAGATTTTCTGGTCCTTAGACTTTTAAATAAGTACAAAATTCATCTCACCAAGAAAGGAAAAAGAAAAAGCAACATAAAGTAGTTCACGGTTACAGTGGTGTGGCAGCGGTCAGCCCAGAGCATTATGGGTAAGACACCAAGCCACTACCTGCACGCCACCTCAGCCCTGTGCTTTTTTCCTTTTGTTTTGTACGTTTTCCTCTCTTCCACGCCTATACACACCTTATGCTGCCTGTCCTGTGCTTCCTTATCTCAAGGAGGTCGGGGTAGAGCTCAGGCTTTTTTGTTTTTTGTCTTACTTTGCTCTTGGCTGAGATAAAATACCAATACCCAACATCCCAAGTTAACTAAGGACAGGTTTATTTGGCTTGCAGTGTGTAGAGGTTTTAGTCCATAATCTGCTGGCCCAGGGCAGGGTGGCATGGCAGAGGAGAAACAGTCCATGGTGGGCAGAAGGTAGCAGAGCAACAACAGAGGGGCGCTGCTCTTTCTAGCCCTTCTATCTTACCCAGGATATTCAGGGTGGGAAGCACTCACTCCCTTAATGCTAGTGCCCTTGAGCCTAGCATTGTGCCAGGAATCAATCCCAGCCACATGCTTTAGATCCAGCCACCTCAGAAAAAGCCCCCTTGTGACTGCATGAAGCTTTGGGGGAGGACAGTTAGACACAGCCACAGCATTCTGCCACGAGATGACACTGGAAGAGTTGGAGGACAGGGCTGTACCACTTCTCATGGCCCTGTTCAGATGAGAACAGTCCCTAAAGTATAGGCTGCAAAGTGAAGTCCGCAGCAGGAGCAGTGGGCTTCCTAGTTGGAAGGCAGAGGTGGCCGAGAGGCAAGAGACCAGAGCTGGGTCTGAGGTAAGTGGGAGGATGGAGACCAGCTGGGCTGGGGCTCTCGGGCAGGGAGCTGCCGGCGCCTGCAGGCAGGGCTGGTCCCTCTCTGAAAGCCAAACTGAAGAAGCTACAGAGATCGAGTTGAACCCGGGTGGTCTGGCCGTGGAGGCCAGATGCATAAGCTAGGCCCGGAACGCACAATGGGATGCAGTACCCAACAGGAAGCGAGCGAGTGGGCAGATACGCTTCGGGCTGAAGAGGCGGAGAGAGGGCCAGTGGTGAAGTCCAGTCCCAAGCCGCTGCCCTCCTTGCGCTCAGGAAGCAGGACGTGCTGCAGGCTGGTAGACCCAGCTGCCTGTGCGTGGCTCAGGGCCACCCTGGCTGGAGGACCTCACTTTGCTTTTTAAATTTTTTTTTGGCCTTTGAGAAAGGGGTTCGCTGTGTAGTTCAGGCTGGCCTTGAACTCACTTTGTAGCCCAGGTTGATCTCAAACGAGGTGATCTTCCTGCTTCAGCCTCCTTAAGTGCTGGGATTGCAGGCGTGTGCCACCGTGCCTGACCTCTTGCTCCTCTTCTTAGGAACCCGTAACAATTCATGACCCTCCTCTGAGGAGGGGGAAATGTGAAAGTCCTCTTTGGCTCGGAGCTGCCCTCTGGGGCAGCCCTGTCCCCAGTCCCTAAGGCCTCTCTCTATGGTGTAGCCTCTCTTTTTTTTTCGCCTGCGCCTGCCTTGTTTGGTAGCCAGCCATGGTTCTTTCCTACAGTACACTTTTATTTTATTTTCTCTTTGGAACTGACCCACGCCCAATTTCCACCTCATGTGTGGCTAAGTAGCAAGCAATAATCCCTCTAGGCTTCCAGGCCCAGGCCTTTGGCTCTGCCCTGGGCCTGCTTATTCAACCTTTAGCAGAAGTGCTGCTGAGGCAGCTTAACAAAAAACCCCTCAGTGTCTGATTACTCTTGAAATCTGACCAAGTTCCTCGTATCCACCCACTCTCTTCAGTATCTTATCACCAAAGTCCGCTTTAGGCAAGCACCCTGGGGTGCTGGTCTAGCAAGCATCCCCCCCTTTTGATTCACTGACCTCCAACTTCCTCATTGGCTATAAATCCCCACTGTCCTCTTTGTACCTGGAATTGAGCCTAATCCTCTCCAGCAGCAAAAGCCCACTGTAGTAGTTGTACTCAGTGAATTTTGCCTTGCCATTTTTCTTTTCTTCTTCTTCTTTTTTTTTTTTTTTAAATAATGTATTTGGTACACAGCCTCACTATGCAGCTCAGACTCCTAGTGATCCTCCTGTTTCAGTCTTGCCAGCACTGGGGTTACAGGTGTGTGCTGCCCCGCCTGAACTTGGTGGCCTGCTCAGTGAGCCCAGGGCAGGGCCAAGCCCGGGGTGGAGCCGAGCCTGGGGTGGGGCCAGCACAGCTTGTGGTGTCAGGGATAAAACCCCAGTCCCTGCACTTGCCTAAGCAGGTGCTTTGTCCACTAAGCTACCTCGCCAGCCCTGCCTTACCATCTTTAACAAGGCTCTGAATAATTTTAATTTAGCAGAGCATAGGGGGAATCTTTCCAGGAGACCTAAATCTCCCTCCCAGTGTTCTCAGAGACTTCTCACTAAACTTTAACACAACCTTGGGGTTATGCGTGCAAATGTGGGTGGAGGCATGGTGGTGGAGAGAGAGCAGGTGGTTCTGTATTGACTAGAGATGCCGCCATCTTGGGAGCATAAAAGCTTAAAATAGAGGCTCCTCTGCTGGGTGTGGTAGCGCACACCTGAAATCCCAGCACTTGGGAGGCAGAGGCAGGAGGTTCAGTGTGAGTTCGAGACCAGCCTGGGCTACAAAGGTGAGCTCAAGGCCAGCCTGAACTGCAGAGCAAGACCCTGTCTCAAAAAAGACAAAAAAAAAAAAAAAAAAAAAAAAAAAAAAAAATATATATATATATATATATATATATATATATAGAGAGAGAGAGAGAGAGAGAGAGGCTTATCTGAGTTATAAAAAACAATGACCTTGTGTGTGTTGCTTGCACAAGGGAGTGTGCAAGGTGGGAATCGTGACCTTTGCACACGGCTCCTTTGCCCCTCAACAGCACGGTAAGTGACTGGTTATGGCGCCTCGCAGCACTCAACTACAGAGTCCACCACACTCCTCTCCTTTTGGCAAAAAAAGGAGAAGGCATGCATTTGCCAGCTAATGGTTTGGGGCCTTGGGCTTGCCTCTGCTCACTGCTAGGTTGGGGAATGAATTGCAGGATGTTCTGGTGCCTGCTGGGCCCTGGTTTGCGCTTACAGGACAGGCACATTCAAAGGCCAAGAAGGAAGAGGATGTCTAGCTTCCCTGTGTGCTCAGAAACAGCCCTCTCAGCTTCCTGTGTCACAGCTTTTAATACTTCTTGTGGTGAATCGAGTTTTCATAATCTAGTTCTCACTGTTGCCTGTAACAGGTTCACGTCCTTCTGATTTTTTTGTTTTTGTTTTTGAGATAGGGTCTTGCTATGTTGTGAGGCTGGTCTTGAGCACACCTTGTAGCCCAGCCCAGGCTGGTCTTGAACTTGCTATGATCCTCCTGACTCAGCCTCCCAAGTGCTGGGATTACAGGTGTGCATATATCACATCCAGGTTTTTTTTTTTTTTTTTTGCCTTTAAATTCAGAAACATTTATATGTGCCTTACTCTTAGGTAGAGATAACACATGGATAGTTTTTAACTTGTTTTCATTTAGCACATTTTATTACTACTGCCCTGACTTAGTTTATGTAGAGCTATCCCAGTATTGATTACCTAGAATTCAATGGCAACACCATGAAATTTTAAGCCGTATTTGTCTAATTGTCAGTTGGAGTTTTCCTCCTTCCCGCCTTTGCTTCCTTCCTCCTTACTGGTAAAGCATAGTTTTATTTGAGAGTCCGTTAGAAAAAAAAGAATAATTGTGAGGACAGGAAGCTGAGATGGCTACAGCACCTTGGGTGCCTGTCAAAGTGAACCGAAATCCAAGCCAGCTTAACACCGGAACCCAAGCTGACCTGTACTGGGGGCGGCCGGATGCGCCTTCTTTGGGTTCCGCTGGCCTCTACTGAGGGCGGCCGGCTGCGCCTTCTTTGGCTTCCGCGGGCCTCTACTGGGGGCGGCCGGCTGCGCCTTCTTTGGCTTCCGCTGACCTGTACTGGGGGGGCCGGCTGCGCCTTCATTGGCTTCCGCTGACCTCTACTGGGGGCGTCCGGCTGCGCCCTCTTTGGGTTCCGCTGGCCTCTACTGGGGGCGGCCGGCTGCGCCCTCTTTGGCTTCCGCTGGCCTCTACTGGGGGAGGCCGGCTGCGCCTTCTTTGGCTTCCGCTGACCTCTACTGGGGGCGGCCGGCTGCGCCCTCTTTGGCTTCCTCCAACACCTCAGCACTTTCCCGTCCCACGCCCTGGGGGAGTGCTGAGCGCGCCCAGCTTGCCCATGCCCAATTCACGCATGGGCAGAGGCTCCAAGAAGCTCTTCGGTTTTCTGTAGCTGAGCTCATCTTTCCGTGGCCGCTCCCTGCTTTCCTCCTCGTCAGTTTGCTGTGTTCAGGTGACTGTGCTGCCCCCAGGACTCTGGGCCTTTGTTTCATTATCTACTGCTTTAGTGTCCTAAAGCGTTTACAGCTGTTGGATCTGAGGTAACTGTGACGTGCGCAGACAGTGTTGATAGCCGCTGCGGAGTTGCCCTTCCAAAACGTTGGACTATTTTAAACCCCCACCGACGGAGTCACAAAGAACAAAGTTTCCCAGCGCTGCTTTGTGCTTCTTTGTGGAGAGCGTTACCCTGCGGGCCTGGACGGCTCCGTGGGCACAGGAGCCTGCCTGCCTACACCTTCTGCCATGGCTGCGGCAGGCCAGTCCAGGCCCTGGCCCTCCCTAGGTGATCAGAAACAGCCCCCGAGAGGAAGAACACGGGCACAAAGACCCCTTGTCAGGGGTTTACTCTGGGAACGTTATTAGCAAGAAGAAAATTTAGATTCGGTAGACTTAAGTTTCCTGAATTTACTTTGGACAGTGGTGATATTTAAAAAAAAAAAAAAAAAAAAAAAGCTATGCTATTTTGGTCCAACATTTTTATTGATTGCTTTGGTTGGTGGCAATACCAAGAGATAAACATAATCTTTAACTTCTTCAGTTGAGCTCAGATTGAATAGTCTATTAACATATAAAGTTGTGTTGCTTTGGGAGTCCCGAATCTGGGGCGTTCCTGTCTGCATTTGCTGGCCCACCTGCCACCAATAGTGGGACAGCCCAGGAAAATGGAAAAATGCGCTTATTCAGAATTTGAACAAACCGGGAGGGAGGGCAGTTAGTCCACCATAGGCACTGAAAGCCAAGCAGCCCAGGAGCTAGGACTGGTCTCCTGGTGGTGTCACCAAAACTCTTACCAGGGGATAGGGTTTCTCTTTCTTTTCTTTCTTTATTTTTGTACAAGGGATTGGATTTAGGACCCTGTGCTTGCCAGGCAGGCACGGAGCCACTTGGGAAAATCCCAGCCCCTCCCTGATATTTAGAGAACACAGCAAGATGAGGAAGGCAGTGGGTCCCCAGAACCCAGCAAGGAGCTGAGCGGAGGAGTAGAGCTCGTGAGCGGCGGCTTCCGCCTGGGCCCTGGCTCACAGCGTGCGAGGATGGCTGGAACTTGCAGATGCAGGTGACCACCGGTGACCCCTGAGGCCTCCACAAGGAGACACACTAGTGGCACAGAGCAGTGGACGCTGCTTACTGCAGGAGCTGGTCGCTTCTTCAGGTTCAGATGTGGCCCAGGGTGGGGGGCGTGGTGGGTGGTCATCTTTGAATGCGGCCTGCAGAGCTCAGAGCTTGGCGCCGCTGTCGCGTGGCTCCATTGAGTGGCTCCGGACTTCAGGGTGAGGTGCACCTCAGTGCATGCCCCCAGCAGGCACTCGGAGGGCCGCAAGCTGAAGGACTTATGTCCCAACCCCAACGCCAGAGCCAGACAGAGCCTGAGCTTGAGTGGCCCTAAAGGCCTGGGGTTCCTGGGACTGTGCACCGCTGCCATAATTCTACTGCTGACTGGCTGGCATTAGCCAACATGGACCCACGTGCTGTCTGCCCACCCTGTCAGCCTGTCACGGCAGACACATGTCCTGCAGTGGACTCTTTTTTCTAATTTTCTTCCTTTCTTTGCTTATTTTTTACTTTTTAATTTATTTATTTATTTTTGTATTTTCAGGAAAGGTCTACAGGGTATTTAGGGTCTTACTACTAGATCAGACTTGTAGTGATCTGCCCGTATAAGGCCTCCCAACAGCTGGGATTACAGGCTTACCCCACCACGCCCAGTCTCAATTGCTGTCTCAGCATGCCCTGGGGGTGGGGCCAGCACGGCAGGCCGAGTTATTGAACCCCACTCTCAGCACCTGCTTGCAGGTGCTTTAGTCTGCTGAGCTATTTGGCTGGCCCTTTATTTGTTTACATTTATTTTCTAGTTTTGATTTTGTTTCTTTTTTTCAGTTGAGGTTTTTGTTTTGTTTTATTTTTGTTGCTTTCTTTCTCTCTCTTTTAAAAAGGTATTTACTACAGGGTCTACAGGGTCTCAGTACACAGATCAGACTTGTAGCGATTCTCCTGTTTTCAGCCTCCCAAGGGCTGGGATTACAAGTGTGCACCACAAGCCCAATCTCAGTCACACTGTCAGTGTGTGCTGGGGGCAGGACCAATGTGGCATGGGGATCGAACCCCATTCAGCCCACCAGCACTTGTCTAAGCAGGCACCTAAGTCCACTGAGGTATCAGGCTAGCCCTTATGTTTGTTTCTTTCTCTTTTTTTGTGGTACCAGGGATTGAACTCAGGACCTGTGCTTTCCAGGCAAGTGCTTATTCTACTGAGCTATCTACTTGGCCCTGCTTATGCTTGTTTCTTTTTTTAAAAATTTTATTTATTTATTTATTTATTTATTTATTTATTTATTTTTTTCTTGTTTCAGAACCTTTATTTGTTTATTCACTCATTTTTATGGCCGGCTCAGCCCGCTCCGAGGGCAGGGCTGGTGCAGCATGTGGTGCCGGGGATCGAACCGCGGTCCCTGAAGCTGCCCAAGCTTTCCCAAGCAGGCACTTTAGACCACTGAGAGATCCTGCCAGGCCCTTATGCTTGTTTCTATGAGAACATTGTTTCTTTTTTTTTTTTTTTTTTTTTTTT
>PVJA010007430.1:45236-68691 GCA_004027025.1 Myocastor coypus | reverse complement strand
GAAGTTAGTCGCGGGAACGCAGAGGCGGGGCAGAGGGGCGCAGGGGCTTACCCGCGGCGGGCGCGCAGGCTCAGCTCCCAGCGGTGGGGCCTGGGCTGGGCTGGAACCTCATTGCTTTTTAAAAAGGTTAAAGAAGTGGTCTAACCACCTGCCTGGCAAGCATAAGGACCAGGGTTTGATCCCTGGCACCACATACTGTGCTGGCCCCCTTGCCAAACCAGCCAGTGAGCATGCATGGTTGTGCACACTTGTAATCTCAGCACTAGGCGGGGTGGCGGGGGGGACTGAGACAGGAGGATCAGTATGAGTCTGAGCTGCATAGCATGACCCTGTACCAAATAAATAAATTTAAAAAAAATTTAAAAAGCAGCTTCAGTATGTCTTGAATTATATATACAATTCTGTGCTGCAATGGAGTACTGAGTCCATTTTCCATTAGTAGGAGAAAATTCCCGAGGTGGTCAATTTAAAAGGTCTATTTTATGTGACCCCACAACTTTGGGCCTGTGGTACTGCAGTTCACATAACAGTGGGGACAGAAGCCAAATGGGCGGGTGGAAGGGGCTCTGTCCCAGTCTCTCTGCCTCTCACCCCTAACTTCCTTCCATTGAGTTTGGCTTTCTAAATGCTGTGCCATCTTGTACAGTACTACAGGTGGGTGACCAAAGTCTCTAACATGCAGGCTTTTTGGGAACACTTACCCAAACCATAGCAAGCACTACACAGTTTACTTTGCAAAACATTTGTATCTTAGGGTATCACATTTAATAATTGATGACAGACACAATGATTGGTGTTCTAATACAAAAGATCTTAGGTTGTGCTTGCTTTATTTTTCAGATATTTTTGCTCTTTCTCAGATATAAAAGTTTGCTCTTTTGAACTACATTTAAATATATATGTATATCTATCTATCTATCTATCTATCTACCTACCTATAATATGTATCTATCTACCTATATCTATCTATATCTATCTATCTATCTATCTACCTATAATATCTATCTATCTACCTATATCTATCTATCTATCTATCTGTCTATCTATCTATCTATAATATCTATCTATCTATCTATCTATCTATCTATCTATAGATGACAGTTTGTTACTTCTCTGTTTCTTTCGTTGTGTATGAAATAGGAATGAAAATGCTATCTACCTCACTGGGTTAGGTCAACTGAGCCCAGATCATGATGTGGTTATGATGGCCATTGTGAAAAAAATGAATGGTACCAGTTATAAGCCAAACTTTTACTGGATACTCGTAGTATGGAGGCACTGTAGTAAGCATTACAGCAAGTAAGAACAAAGCTAGCATGTTCACATAGTGGTGAAGTACTCAACATTGTGAGAATTGGTAAATATTTGTTGCTCAGAACTTTTTTTTTTCCTTGTAATTATACCTCTAAAACTAAACAGATCACTGGTAAAATACTTAATGCACAAAAAATCAGCCCAATACATCGTTTTAAAGAAAAACCTCAAGCTTTACATTAACTCTAAAACACTGATGGCAAACATTTTAGACCTTTCAATGATAACAAGTAGCCCCTGTGGTGTGCATGCCTGCCACTGCCGCTGGTCCAAGCTACCCTAAGTTTATTTTGCAAATTCTACATTGTGTGTTTAGATTCTATTAGTCAACTATTAATTCAGTGGGTGTTTGAGTTAGTTAATGAAAGCATATTTGAGTTAATAGTTTTAAATCTATAGTATATAGAAATGTTAATATGAGGGTATTTTAATTGCTAATAGCCTTACTCTATTACTTGATTATATCACCAAAAGAATTCTTGAAATTAAAAGATTCTTTCAACAACAATTTCTTAATGGTGAGAACATAACTATTGGAAGAACTTCATAAATTATTCATTATGTTACATTCTCAATTGTTTTAGGTAATTTTCAAATAACTTTAAGATTTCTGTTTTAAATGGCACTTTTCCTTAGCATAATTTGTAGCTGAGCCATTTAAAATAATGCCAGGAAATTCAGCCCTTTGGACCCCTCCCTCGCTAGCATTTCGAGTTACATAAAGTCCGCAGAGCACGCCAAGCAGTGGCCTGCAGTGAGGAAGCCTGGCAGCGGAGCTGCGTGTGTTCTTTCACATCGCGTTTCTTGCCCATACACTGAGCAAACTCAAAAGTCATGTAAAAGTTGTTATAGCATTATCATGCAGTAGTCACAGGCAGGTAGTGTCTGTCCCCTGAGGTCTGGAGTGCAGCCAAGTACAGTTTGCTTTCTACTCTGAGAAAACAGTACTGCCACATTACTGTGTGCATGTCGTGTGTCACAGTAGATTTAGCTACTTTTGGTCTATTTTGTACTTTTCTGAGAATATTTTCCACTTGAGAGAGCTTGCATGATTCTCTTTGCCTCCTTTGTTGGCATTTAAAGTGTGCTCTAACTGTTTCTCTCCCAACTTATTCCCTGATCCTTTTAGCTTAGCACAAAGTGCTTTACAGTTCTTATACAAGGCCTAAACTCAGCTCATTTAGTGCCCGTTCAGCTCCTTAATGAAGTTTCTCTTCACCATATTTTTACTACTGATCACTGGGAAGTACAGTTTTTTCCTCTTACAATGATGAAATTTAGAAGGAAAATTTCAAATGAATAAGTGAAACTATGATAGCCATAATTTTAAGAAATTTTATATCAAAATCCCATAGCATATTTTGAAATTTTAAGGGTGAACTTTTATTACTTATTTCTTCTAATTTTTGGTTAGTAATATGACTTATTTATAAAAGTAGTTTTTACTCTTGTTTTGTTAATTTCCTTTTATCTTTTTCAAGTGTGATAAAAATTTTAAAGTTAAAAAGTTATATATATAATATAAAATTTTTATTTTATATGTAAAAATTACATATATGAATGACATGGCTGACACAGCACAGAAGTAAGTTGCCATACATGGGCGGAGATTTATTTGAAGGTTTTATATTGACAGTACATCTAGGAATGTAATTATTACATTAATTATATCTTTTAAATTTATGTGGTTATTTATTGCTATAGGATACTTTGACATCTATTGTTTTACTAGACATGTGAGATTTCAACTAGCACTGTCACTTACTCAACCCTAAAATGGGTAACTTACCTCATCTTTAGCTTTAATTCTTAAATATGCTACCATTTGTCACAATGAAAGATAAAAAGATAAAAAAGCATTCCTAAGAAAGATAACTTAAATATTCATAACATTTAATGTAATTTTCCATATAAAATAGTCTATCAAAATTGAAACACATTGCCATATTAATTATACCACATACTAACATTTGTTGTTGCATAGTAATTGTTTATGTCCTATATTCTTGAGCTTTGTTTTAAAATGTATTATTTTTCAGTTTTATTCCTAATTTGTTAAGCCAACCTTATTGTAAATTTTGTAGTCTATTTTAACTTTATGCTCTGTGTGGCCAGTTACATAGTTTGTTCTACTCAAAAGTCATTTAATTAATTCTTATTAATACTATATTTTAGTTGTCACATTCTTGTGGGTTGAAAATGGAATTATTTCCCTTTTCAGGATTAATTTTATTGCCCTGACAAGTTTTGCCTAGCTCACTGAAATCTAGAAATGCTTATTCAGAAGATACAGACAGTTACAAATTGCTTTTTACAAATGTTGAAGATATTTTTTCCTAATTTAGGAAATGTGACTTAGTTCTTTATAAGATTTGTGTTGTTATCTTGCCTTTGATTTATACAACTAATTTTTGATACCAAATTGAATAAGCCATTAGCTTTTAGTGTGTAGGAATGTGGATCCATAGATATTTCCCATTAGACAAAAGAAAGTCTATAAAAGCGATACCCCCTGGGGCATAGTCTTCCTAGAGGCCTAATGGTCTAAAGCGCTACTAGACGGTACCATATGAGAAAGAGCCAACCTGAGTGATTCCCTTGGCTCCAGTAGTATTCGCTGGAGAGATGTGCGCATCCTTTCAGATAGCTTTACCTTTTGTGTTATACTGCATTTATTAATCAAATACTCTATTTCATGAAATTCATTTTATGACTTTAATTTTTAAAACTATCATCAAATGAAACTATAAATCTTGCATAAATACAGTGTTAAAGTAGAATTTGCTTAAACAGCAT
Source organism: Myocastor coypus (assembly GCA_004027025.1). Classification (NCBI taxonomy): domain Eukaryota; kingdom Metazoa; phylum Chordata; class Mammalia; order Rodentia; family Myocastoridae; genus Myocastor; species Myocastor coypus. The sequence continues at coordinate 64,581 of PVJA010007430.1, read as the reverse complement.
ATACTGTATTTACTGAAAAGGTATTTTTGTGTGTTTTTTAAAACTTCAAAAAAGATCTCTACTGGACATGGTTGCATAGCTCTGTAAAGCCCTCTGAATCATACAAAGAGTGACTTGTATAGGATGGGAATTATATCTCAGTAGAGCTATTATTTAAAGAAAAATTTCCACGTAACAAAAGGTTTTTGATAGATGTAAACCAATAGGATTTCAATGTATATTTGTAATTAAAATTTATGAGCCTAAATATTGCTTTAGAAATACACAATTATGTATGACATAAAACAGTTTGTATTCTTTTTCAGTGTCAATGCATGTTTATTATAGAAACTTCAGACACTGTGTATAAGACAAAAGATACTACAAATGTGTCTGGAGCATCTAATATTCACCAGGTATTTCATTCCTGCATCTTCTGGTATGCAGCTGTCTTACTTTCTTGTCCATACTTTGCTTTGCAGCTTTCATTCCTAGTACATTTATGTTTCATGACTATTTTTATAAAAAATGTCAAATGTGTGTATTTCTCATACAAGTTTAATGACAGCATTGGCTTTTTTCTCTTGGATTATGAGACTTATACATGAAGACAAACAACAGCATAATCTAAAAAGTCATATGATAAAGATTATGTAATAGCCTTTGAAATACATTTAAAGGTTTTTAAAGTATTTTGAACTTAAAATAAGAACTGGAATCTGATTAATTATATTGATACATTGGTTCTTGTGTAAGTAGAATTTTTCTGGCTTTTAAAAGACTTTCATTATCATCTTTAGCATTAACTTTCTAGCAGCTAGAATTGTTCACAACACTGTTTAAAGATAAATTCTTTGATTTTTTTGGTAAATATTAAGACCTGAGTACAAAATGAGGGCTATATTGTGGATTAAGTGAAATATCTCAAGGCTGTGCTGTTCTGATAACTGAACCTGAAGTGACCTTTCTCAGACACAATTACAGAGCTGTATGTTTTTCCTTTAATTTCATCAGGGGTTTAATTAGTATACAAATAAAACTTCCCTTATCTTCCTTTCTACCTAATTGGCTTGTCTTCGCTTATATATGAAGTATGTGAGAGTGGACTGTAATTAGGGTGACCGTGTTAACCTTTTTTCCTCAAATGTACTGTTGCCTAAAGGCCTCAAGGCCTAAAAACAGTGCTTTGGATTATTGCTTTGCAATCACTATGGCCGTCCCATAGGTTTTCTCATGAGCAGAAGGGCTTTGGGTGCTGCAGGTTCCCACTGCTTAAAAGGATCTTCATTCTTCTCCCCACTAAATGTTTATTGATTATCTCACTGTTCCAGGCTCAGCCTCCAACAACTTAATATCAGGTGACAGTCAGGAGAGTTCTCCAAGTAATTAGAGTTGAGCATTGGGGGAACAATTAGAAGCAGAGTTATTAAACTTGATTTATCCTATTCTCTCCTGAACAGTTTCTGGGATATCAGAACATCACACTTCCACAATCTACCCTGGTTGAGAAATTAGTGGCTAACCTGCTGCTTATCATTGTTGCCCTGCTGCCCAGAGGCACACCCTCCTGGATTCAGGCCTTCGCACGGAAATGTTATGAGCCCATAAAGTTTATCATAGGCTTTAATGAGATGAATGTGAACAGGAGAAAAGCTGAACGAACTTCAAGTGGTGCATTTCAGTGGTGTATTACGTGTTTTCTAGAGATGTCTATGTAAATGCGTGATTTATACAAATAAGTTTTATTATTAAAATTCAGTGTGAGATCTATTAAGGATTCTGTTCTTGTCATTAAAAGTGACTGTTAGAGAGATGATGTATTTCTGAGCCACTTTTGAGGGCTTGATGTTTTGCATACATTAGCATAAACCTGAGGACCTGTCGATATATATTGATTCCTTAGTAATGTCCCTCAGTTCTTTAAAATTAGACTTTTATGCCAATAAATATATTAGCCATAATATTTAAAAAACTGTATTTTCATTTTCACTTACTAGGAAGTATGGTTTATAATACTTGTTCCTTTTCTGTGTCCCTGAAACAGGGTAGGGTTTAGAAGAACTTAGTAGCTGTCTGCTGGTATTCAATCTCTCATCTGCTCCTGAGAGATGAAAGAATGATACCAGATGATGGAATATACAGTACAAGTTTTACTGCTAGGAGTTATATTTTCTTTTAAAGTAAATTATGTGCAGAAAGGTCAGGCATAGTTTTATAGTGCTCCAAGCTTATGAATTCCCCCAGATTGGACCAGTGAGTTTCAGTCTAGTCAAAGCTGGAAACAATAACTAGAACCTTGAAGAGTTCCACAGATAAGCACCTCACAAATAGGCTCAGAGTTAGTGAGCAAGAGAGTTTGAGTTTGTTGGCACAAATTTAGTATTTCTGTTGGAAAAAAGTTTAAGCTTTCTGTGTAATTGGTAGTGGATCATTAGTGTCTTCATCTCTCTCTCTCTCTCTCTCTCTCTCTCTCTCTCTGTGTGTGTGTGTGTGTGTGTGTGTGTGTGTGTGTGTGTGTCTCCTGAAAGAAGCTGAGCATCAAGACTTTTAAAGAACTCAGAGGGGTTTTAGTTTTTAGATGAATAAATCTCATGATGCTTAACTATCTTAATATTGGCATAAAATTAGGTTTAGAGCAGTTTAAAAAATCTGTTGTCTTATAAAAGTTAATTTGATTCAGTTAGCTTTTTATGATGGAATGTTCCTTTTAAAATTTAAGATGCATTCGTTTTTATTTTTTTTTTCAGGACTGGGGTTTAAACTTACGGCCTTGCACTTGCCAGTCAGGCACTTGTGCCACAGAGCTGTCTCCCTGGCCCTGCTGATGCATTCATTTTTAACTGATACATAAAGCCAAAAACTTTTTCTATGTATTAGGTACCTTGTGATATTTCAATACATGCACATTTAAAAATGTTTAAATCAGGTAAAACATAGATATCTTCTCAAATGATTAATTTCATCATGGTGAAAACATGGCGAGAGACCTTTGTCTGTCTTTCTGATATGTGCAGCCCTCTGCTGTCTTCTGGACCCTGCAGCAGTGTCCCAGGACTTCTCGCTCCCGTTGAACTGTACCCTAATGCCCACTGACCAACCTTGGACTATTCCTGAAGATTTTGTAGTGCTAAAAATTTTAAAATAAAATTTAATATCTAATGAGTGATCATGATGTGCTTGTTTAAAAATTTTTAATCCCTGTTCATCTAATAGCAACGTGGCTGTCTTAAAAGTGAGCTACTGAATTTACAAACATTTAATATTTAAAAATACTACATGATTTGACATTGTTTCTGGAGTGAATTGCTTCAGCTTCATGTAGGAAGCAAGAGTTTTAAAGTATGTGTTGTGAATGTTCTGAAAGAATAGCGTTGGCAGAGTTTTAAACATAAACTTATATAGCATGTTGCTTATTTTTTACTAGATTTATGAAGCACAGTAATGGACCTAAAAGTGTGGCTAAATTCTGAGCAAACGGCAAAACATGGATATGTGTGCAGTAGTCGTTCAGTGTGCTGCTAAGCAAATTGAAAAACTGATAATCTTGTTTTAGAAATTTCATAGGCAGAGGAATGACAGAATTTTAGTGGTAAGGGATACTTGGATTTCCGTATTACTTTATGCCCAAGAATCTTGAGGTCTAGGAAATGCTCCTTTAAATTGGTTCTAACACTTTGAGCTCTCAACTTTCAAGATGAAGTTATATAATTTTATTTTGAAGTCTTATCCTAAGTATTTCAGATTAAAATTTTTTAAAAAATTTATTTTATTAAGGCTCGCTCAGCCTGCCCTGGGGGTAGGGCTGGTGCAGCATGTGGTGCCGGGGATTGAACTGAGTTCCCTGCCACCACTTAAGTGTTCCTAAGCAGGCGCTTTAGACCACTGAGCCATCCCACCAGCCCCAGATGAAATATTAATGAACGTATTTTATACTTCTGTGATGAGGGAGACATTTATGGACTTTAATTCTTTTTTTTTTTTTTTTAGAATTTTTTATTTATTTTATTTTATTTTTTTCTTGTTTCAGAACTTTTTGTTTGTTTATTTATTTATTTTTATGGCCGGCTCAGCCTGCCCCGAGGGCAGGGCTGGTGCAGCATGTGGTGCCGGGGATCGAACCGCGGTCCCTGCAGCTGCCTAAGCTTTCCTCAGCAGGCGCTTTAGACCACTGAGCCATCCTGCCGGGCCCTGGACTTTAATTCTTAATGCAAGTACTATTCTTCTTTTGTATTAGTTGAAATGTGTTACATTTATATTGCTGTCCTTCATGTGGAATTTATTTACTGAGAAACAAGTGCATTTTAGGAGTCCAGTTTGTTCACTAAGAAGTCTAGAGCAACTTCAGATAGCTTTCTAAATGAAGTCATAAGTCCACCGTTCTTTTTTAGGTATCTACCTTTCTCTCAGTCATATACTGATATTGGGCATAGCATGCTTGTTAAATTCAATTTAGAGTTATATAGATCCTAAACTTCATATGTTTTGTCTCCTGAAATCTTTATTTTCATCATTAAATTAAACACAACTTGAGATTTGTATAATCAGATATTTCTAGTAGGAACATTATTTACTATTCAACACTTTAACAAGTAAATGTCATATTTTATAGCAAAACATTTTTCAAAATCTTAACAGTTCTATCACTTCTAATTAGTAAATGTATAAAATTTTTGCAGAAATTTTGTTAAACCTTGATGTGTAATGACCCGACTCTACTTCCCAGTCAGTCTGTATTTTTCTTTGTTTAATAGCCGATGGCATAAATTGAAGTTAATTATCAGGACTGACAAGTAACTCTGTTTCCTGTCTGCTTGCAGAGTCTCTCCGAGGCAAAGATGGAGCTGAGAAGGAAAGATCAATCTCTGCGTCAGCTCAATAGACATCTCACCCAGCTGGAGCAGGACAAGCGGCGGCTGGAGGAGAACATCCGCGCTGCGGAGAGCGCGCTCCGCATGGCAGCCAAGTGAGCTCGGGACCTCGGGGAGCTCACTTAAGACAGACAAAAGATCAATTCTCACTTTCATGCTCCGGGTTTTAGCCCTGGATAATACAGGGTTAGAAAACAAAAGTACAGCTGGCTTTCTTTGAAATTCTGTGATATATCCTTAAAAAAGAAAACTCTTAACTCGACATGCGCCATGTATATTTTATTGAGAAGTCTTAGAAAAGTACAAGCTTCTCTATAACCTCTCATGATACAGTTTTGGGGCAGTTATATTACTGCTTGTTTCAGACCATGTTTTTGTTAATGTGGAATATATCTCTTTCTTTAAAAGTTTTACACAGTACCTTCTGCCACGTATTCTTTATCTTCTGTGCTGTCCTCAAATTTTGTTCTGGATATATGCTAATATGGTAACAATGCAAACAATAACTTTCATAAAGAAATGTTGGTGTACAATCAGCATGTGTACCATAGCATTTTAAAATGCAACAAAAACATTGAACATAGGAAACAGCAGCTCATAGCTACATATTCTAATATGTGAAGTAGAAAAAATGTAGTTTTCAAGTGAACAACAATGTAAATGAGATGAGTATTTTGCCTTTATCTGGTATCAAGGTGGCATACAATGTGAAGTTCAAGTTGAACAGTTCTCTGGGGCATTTTTATTTTTTCCCTACAATGAATACTATGGACTTTAAGATATTCCTTTGCGTAACAGCATGACTTAAAGTCTTAGTAAGAATTAAAGAAGCAGTTGATTTAAATACATTAAATGTGTCAGTTTGGAATTCTTAATTCCTGCACTTGTAAAAATGCATATACTAATTAAAAACTTTTTGAGACAAATTGTTAAGTATGAAATACTGTGAAATGTGAATCTACTCTAAACTATAAATTGTAATCTGTAAATCATGGAACAGGAAATGTGTAATCTGGGCTTATGGTATCACTTAAATGTAATGATAAGGTGAATTCAGACAAGGTCCAGATATTGGCATGTTTATCCACTGACAGTTTCTATAGACACTGTAAAGCTGTACAATAGTGCATGTACCACCATCTTAGGTACGTGCAATTGTCATGTTAAAAGCTCAGTTTTTGTGCATTGTTCAGGACTGATTTCCTCATACCAAGTGAAGAGGTTTAGTGTAGATCATTTCCAGTGAGTCTTGTGGCTCTGAAAAAATTCTGAGATTGGTAAAAGTAGGATCATTAAGCAGCCAGCCTGGTACTGTTTTCACATCATTGCTGGTACGTCAGGACTTGGTCACATCTCTGATCTGTGACTTTGGGCAGATAGTCGCATGAAATTAAAGAAGGCTAGTTTGAAATATGGAGAGGTAATTTATTCTTTACAGCTTTCAGTTTATAATTTGCTTCAAAGTTTTTGTCTTCAGCATATTTGTTCAAACTTTTTTGAGCTATAAAAGCTCAATTCAATACATAAGGTCAGCAGGAGATGCTACTAACTACACATTCTTTGTCAGGTCACAGAGGGTTCTTTGTGTAATTGTTATAGCACACACACATACACAAAACTGTGTAGTAAGAAAATATTATTTTGCATAGTATAAACAATTTATATTCCCTATTACTAAACAGTTTAAAATCTTCATCATTATAAATAAGGAGAAAACATTTTCCATAATATTCTTATGATCAATTATGTAGTCATGAGTTTTCCTTTTTTTTTATACTTTTTTTGTGGCCCCTGCCCAATGTGGAATGGGCAGCATGAAAGAATATAAGAATTAAGGGTAGATGTAGTAGATTTTGTACTTTTAAAAGGAAAAAAGATGCTAGCCAGTTCTCTTGTGCATCATAGTAACTTACGCTGAGTTGTATAGTAGTTGTAGAAAGACTGGGACTTTACTCATATCCGATTTTTCCTTTTTTAGAGACAAAGAATGTGTTGCTAATCATATGAGGACAGTAGAAAGTATGCTTCATAAGGTAATATTTTCTCTCTACTATTGTTCAATTTTTATTATGGTACTTTTGGTTAATTTTTAAATTGCTCAGTACTTTAATTTGTAACTGTCTTTAAAAATTAACAAAAAGTTATTTTGGAAATGACTGAAATCTTGGTTTATATAATGCTGTAATTATTTTTTTAAGAATTCAGTTTAGGTACTTGATAAAGCAATAAAATACTGATTTCCTCAAGCTAGAATAATTGTTTTTGAATTATCTATGATAATTGCTGAAAAAAAGACAAGATCACTAAGATTGTTCATGTTACATAAGGGTGTAATATTTGTTTGACTACATTGTCTAACTTCTTACCACTCTTTAAATAGTTGTCCTCTGTATGTATATAGAGAGACATAAGATGTTTTATCTGGCAGAATTCATATACATTAACTTAGCAGCAATGTTATTCAAGCTGAGATATACCTTCTTGTAAGTGAAAACATATTTATTAATCTATTATTTTCAAATTTGATTTTTCATGATAAACTAAGTTTAATTTATAGTGATGAACAGTGTAAGAATATTGTGATAGTAATGAAAACTTGATATTAAGCAGCTGTATATTTAGTTAACATTCTATTCCACATTTGAAAATGTCTATTATTTTGTTATTTAAAGGTACAATAGTGTTATGTATAATTTCTACTTTCTAATAGACAAATTTGTTGAGGATGCAAACATAGTACTTTTAAGATATAAAGAACTTATTTTTTAAAAATTTTTAAAATTTTGTTTATTTTTTTCTTGTTTCAGAACTTTTTTTAATGTAGTTTTAAAAAATTAATTTTTTTTATTTACTTTTGTTCATTTATGTATTTTTATGTCTGGCTCAGCCTGCCCTGAGGGCACGGCTGGTGCAGCATGTGGTGCCGGGGATCGAACTGCGGTCCCTGCAGCTGCCTAAGCCTTCCTAAGCAGGCGCTTTAGACCACTGAGCCATCCTGCCAGGCCCGATATAAAGAATTTATGAATGAAACATTTAGAACAATTTTGAGAACCAAATTCATTATGTAGAATAGTTAAGTCACTGATAATACCCTAAAACTAACCTTTTGAAGAAGATATGAAATAAATATTAATAAACTGTATTTAATCTTTTAAACATTTTAGAAGCACTGGGAGTCTCTACTCTTTTACATTTTGAAAATGATTCTATTTCTTCTCAGGATTTTAAAAAATCCAGTGTTCTGAGTTTTCAGTATTATTTTGTTTCATTAAAACCAGGATTTCTTCCCTTCTAATTTAGCAAAGTTTAAGCTTTGGAATATATAATTTAAATATAGTCACATCAAACCTATGTAGACTACAAATCTGAAATTTAAATTTTTAGTAAGAGAGACATATCTGGTTAGACTTCTATACTTGTTAACTCTTAAGATATAAAAGTCAATTATGTCATGTTTGTGGCAAAATCTTTTGTATAATTAATGTTGACTTTAAAATCCAATCATTCATCATTCTGTCTGGAAAAAAAAAGTTCAGGTAGCAGTTGACATGGGAATGGAATTTGATATCAGGGAAAAACCATCTTTGATATGAAATATAAATGTTATATCTTCTTTCCTATGAGAATGGCAAGATACAGATTTTAATTTTATAAAAAGTTCATATTTTTCTTTAAAACTATGTTGTATTCTGCAGACTACAACAGTAAATATATGATATATACTTTAAATATAATACTAATTATTGGTGGGTGATTATAGCATACAGTTCTTCAGTTGTCTGAAAAACTGGTTAATATTCACTGTAGATTTACCTTTGTTTTAATGCTTTTTCCTCTCAGATTTAATTATTTTCATTATGTCTTTGGACTTTTTTATTTATATAGTGGCTTTAAAGTCACTTAATTACTTTCCAAGTCTGAAGTGCAAATTTAGGAGAAGTGAATTGCTAAGTAGAGTTGACCTTTGCAGACAACGTGGGTGAGAATGGCTTGCCTGATGAGGTTGTGGCTAGCAAGTCCCTCTGGTGCTGTTGGGAAGGGCCATCCCGCCTCTCTGTGGCAGAGTCCAGAGAGAATATTTTTTCCTGCTCACGTTGGACTTTTCCATTGTCACCATGCTGGTCTTGGGGAACTGAAGAAGAGTATAGAAAAGGGGTCTGGGCGTAATTCATGGTATAGAAAAAATGGATTACTTCAAAATTTTTAGTAAAGGGTACTGTGCCTAGTAAACTAGATAGCTGTCTATTTTCCTTACTTCTTTAGCATATTTTAAAAATACGTATCAGATGTTCTGGAATAAAAATTTTTATCTGCCAAAATCACTTAGTATTCTGACAGACTAATCAAACAGAAAGAACTTGTTTTCTTGTGGACATTCTTTTCTTACATTTTGTTTTTTGTTTTTATTAGTACCTGCTTTCAGTACCTGTCAAATACATTGTGGGGAGTTGGTTTTCTGGTGTTTTAAACAACTTAAACCAATGTGTTTATCTTTAGAAAAATCTATTAACATTTTATTTATATTTGTTAATATTTAAGTTTGGCACATTGCACTCAGATTTTCAAATTTCAAAACTGTATCACTTAAAGCAGTTGAGTAGATATTACTTTTTAAATTCTACCCGGGCTGATGCTGGTGTTTAACAAGGATAGCTAGTCATTTTTACGTAAAAGTACATGCAGTTGGCTCCTTCTGCCCACCAGCTCCATATCTGTGGAGTGAGCCAACCACAGATAAAAATACGTCGGCACAGTCATGTCCATACCGACTTTCTCCTTATCTTTATTCCCCAAGCAGCAAAGCAGCCGTAATGCTATTTACATAACATTTACATTGTTTTATGTGTTATTAGTAATCTAGAGCTGATCTAAAATACAGAGAAGAGGTTCGGGGAGTGCTCAGCGGTAAAATGTGTGTGTAGCACTCACGAGGTCCTGGCTTAAGTTCCCAGCACAACAAAATGAAATAAAGTGCTTGTGGGTTATGTTAAAATAGTAACCCACCTTACAAAAGAGATTCATCACCCCTGGATCTGGTGTTGGGAATGTATTAGGTGTATGTCCTAGAATCAATCTACTGGAGATATTGAAGGGTGCCTACTGTTTTCCCCCAAAGAAGCAGGCGTTTTCTTTTAATTGCATTGAAATACATTCACATATATGTATGGTGTTTGTGTCCATTTTAAGTGCAGATCAGAAGTTAATCATTTATTAAGATAATGCTTTTTGGGGGAGGATCAATGTCAGGTTTGGGGCCTAAGAAAAATAAGAACAAGACAGAACAACAACATCATTGTAATTTTTTTTACATGTATTTCTTTATATGCTTGCTTTTGAGTTGAATACTTGGCTGAACTTTTTTGAAGACAGAACTATTGAACATTTTATGACAAAGCTCGCCACTATATCTGCTTTGCAATGCACCACATGGGGGCTCCCATACAGGGACAGTGTTGGGCAGTGATCACAGTGATCTCCTTCTAATTTGCACATCCTTAAAAGAAGCGCTACACTCCTCCAGCAGCTACTTCTTCCATCTTCTTCCATGTCCTGCTAAACACCAATCTGTCTTTTTTCTGAATGGATTTTTCTATTCTGGATATATTGTATAAATAAAGTCATCCAGTATGTGGCCTTTGCTACCTGACTTCTTTCATTTAGCGTAGTATGTTTAAGGTTTGTCCATTTTGTGGTTTTATTAGTATTTCATTCCTTTGTAGATACATAATATTACATTGTATGGATGTGCCATATTTTGTTTACCTATCTGTCAGCAAGCAATTACATATTTTCAGCTTTTTGGTTACTATGAATAATAGAGCTATAGACATTGATATACAAATTCTTCTTGGAATTCTTTCAGTTTTCTTCATTATATAGGTAGGAGTAGAATTACTGGATCACAGAATAATATTATGCAGAACTCATTGAGGAGCGACCGATCTGCTTTTTCACAGTGCCTTTGCTGTTTTAAATCCCCAACAATATGTGTAAGGGTTCTAATGTTTTTACATCATTGCCTATACTTGTTTCTGTTTTTAAAAAGTAGTCATGTTAATGAGTGTGCAATAGCATCACACTGTGGTTTTCTTTTGCATTCCCTAGAGAGTACTGTTGCTGAGCACACTCTTCTGTGATCCCTGACTCATTGTATGTCTTTGGATAAATATTTAAATCCTTTTCCCATTTTTTAAAACTGCACTTTGTTATTGAGATTTTGGTGTTCTTTATATTCTTCTTTCAGAGCTTTGTCACGTACGTGGTGTGGACACTTGTCCTTCTGTTGTACGGGTTATGCTTTCACCTGCTGTCCAGATGATGCTCTTAGGTGCACAAGTTTGAAATTTTGGCAATGCCTGTTCTTTCTTTTATTCCTTTGTCTATGTGAGCTGAGAAACTACTGCCAAATCCAGAAGCATAAAGATTTCCTGCATAATTTCATAGTTTTAGCTCTTATATTCAGGCCACTCATTTATAGTGATTTAGTTTTGTTCATTACATGAGATAAGGTCTCAACCTCATGCTTCTATGTGGCTGTGCTGTCGTTCAACTCCCACTGCTGAGAAGACTTTTGTCCCAGTGAATCTTTGTACTGTCTGTGGAAAGACACTGCACCATGTAGATGAACGCATTTCCAGACTTGCAAATGTCTTCCAGAATTGAGGTCTATCATCATACCAGGACCACATTGTTTGACTTCTTTGCTTTGTAGTAAGCTTTGAAATCGAGCATTGTAAGTCTTTAATTATTTATTTTCTATACATTGTTTCAGCTATCAGAGCTTCTTGTAAACTCCATGAAAGTGTTAAGGACAGTTTGCCCATTTATGTAAAAAGTGGCACTTGGAATTTTGACAGTGACCACATTGAATTTGTAGATTATTTTCGGGACCATTGCCATTTCAAGAATATTCTTGTAATTGGTGCATGCAGGACATCTTTCCATTTGTTTAGGTCTTTCATTTCTATGAACAATGTTTTATAGTTGTATTTTCTCAACTAAATTTATTCCTAAGTATATTATTCTTTGTGACACTATTATAAATGGAATTGCATTTCTAATTTATATTAGAACTGCTCCCTTTATAGAAACTCAACTGAGTTTTGTGTGTTGATCTATGTCCTGAAATTTTTCTGAAGTTGTAATTGTGTGTGAATGTGTATGTGTGTGTGATTTCTTTGGAAGTTTCTCTAGATAAAGTCATGCTGCCTATAAGTATAGATTCCTATCTTTATAACTGGGTTGCATTCTGTTTCCGTGTTTCATCTAATTTGTGTGACTAGAGCTTCCAGTACAGTGTTGAGTAAATGTGTGGAGAGCTGACATCCTGTGCTCTTCCGAATCTGAAGAGGAAATGCTGTGGTCAGCGCTGTTAAGCCCAATATTAGCCATGGATTTTTCATAAATATCCTTTATTAATTAGAGGTCTTTCTCTTGTATTTGTAGCTTTTTAAATCTATTTTTTCTCTTTATTCATAAAAGAATGTTGAGTCTTCTCAGATGCTTTCTCTGTATGGATTAAGATGGTCATGTATTTTCCTTATTACTCTAATTCTATTGATGTTCTATACTACATAGGTTGAGATGTGTGTTGAATATACTTACATTCCTATGATACGTTCCACTTAGCTTCCTTTTGATATGCAACTGGGTTTGCTGTGTGTTTGTTAGTTTTTTTTTGTTTGTTTTTGTGGGTTTTCCCATCTGAGTTCAAAAGGAATATTGGTCTTTAGTTATCAATTAGGGACTGTTTCCTCCTCTTCAGAGTTTGGAGAGCTTGCAAGAGAATCGTGTTAATTCTTTAAGTCTGGTCCTGGAATTTTGCTTTGTGGAAGTTTTTGATTGCTGATTTGCTTTTGTTAGTATAGGTCTATTGAGATTTTCTGTTGTGAGTTAACTTTGAAAATTTCTGTTTGTAGCAGTTTTCATTATATTCAATTTTATTTATTGTCTGTTGTATGTTATGTGTTGCTGAAAGAAACGACAAGAAGACCTGATGAAGGTAGTTTGGAGGACTCACTGAGATTTGTCCCTCAGTGAGCAAAGAACCCCAAAAGCAACTCAGCTTTATTTCAGGATGGTGAAGGTGATCTCGTGCAAAATCACTTTAGTAAAGGAGGACCATGTGCATAGTCACGAACTTGACCACGATCTCTATTAACTTCCACCTTTTCCCTATTACTAAGTTCACGCAGATGTGAACCATTAACATTCCAAGCAAAGGAGGAAGCAATAAACAGAGAGCCCACAGGTGAAGTTGCTATCCATCACCCAGAGTTCCAGCTTTCCAGGATTCCCCTATCTCAGCTTTCCAGGATTTTCAGTAACAGACCACAGCTGTCCCTGGGCTTTGTTCATTGCACTCCATTTCTTGAGATGGTAATTAGTTAGGCTACAATTGTCATCGAATTACTTGTGCTCAAGTACTTTTTACATTTGTCAGACTTTCTATCTTGTAAGATTGGTAGTCGTTTCCTTATTTAAGTAATTTAGCAATTTTTTGGAGGGTGTCTGTCTAGTTAAGGATTTTTAGTGTTGTTTATCTTCCAGGGAATAAATTTTTGATTTTTTAAAATTTTCTTTGATGTCTTTCTATTCTCTTTCCTTTGTCCTTGTTCTGAACTTTACTTTTTTCTTTTTTTGCTTTGATTTTAGTTTTCTCTTTTTTGCCTTACTTTTGTAAATTGGAAGGTTAGGTTATTGTTTTGATATCTTTCTTCTTAATGTGGGCATTTGCAACTAAATGTTTCTGTCTAGGCGGCAACATTTTTCGTGCATCCCACTTTGATATGTTGTGTTCATCCATATCAAAATATCTTCTAATTTCTTCCTGTATTTTTCTTTGATCTATTCCTTGAGGGTATCATGTAACTTTCAAATATTTCAGAATTTTTCAGGTATCTTTTTGCCAGTGAGTTCTGTATGAATTGAATAGATAAAATGGCTGATTTGAATTCCTTTAACTTTACTGGCTGGTTGTATGGTCCAGAATGTGGTCTGCCTTTGTGAGTTTTGAATGGGAATTTCGACAGAATTCATTCTAGTTGTTAGGGCCTGTATTCACATGTTCCCAGCAAAGTTCCCATGTGTGCATGGGCGGGGCTTTTGAAGTGCTGAATCAGGAGTATGTTCAGGGTGTGTGGTACTAGGGTAGCCTCTAGTTGATCTAGCATACTTCCGGTGTGACAGAGTGGATTTCCTGAAGATAGAAGCCCTAGCCTAGGTATGGGTGGTTCCAACTGATAGGCTTGTAGCTACAGTGGAATTATGTGGAAAGGGAGGCTGCTGCTTTGCTGCTTCCTACCTGCCCTGCCGTGGGATGCTTCTTGTCTGATACCGCTGTTCCACGCTGCCCTGCCTTGGAGATGGCTGGCTGTGGACTGAAACCTCTGCAAACTGGGAGCTCACAGAAACCTTTACTCTTTAATTTTGATTGCTGGGTGTTTTGTTTCAGCAGTGAAAAATGTAATACACCCTAGTAATGTGTCTCCATGTACTCTCTGTATGTGTTATGTTCAGTGCTTTGCACTGTTAAGTCTTCTAGTTCTTTGTCTATTGCCTAGTTCTCCATTAATCCATTAATAAAATCTCCAAATAATATTGTTGAGCTCTTTAGTTTTGTCAGTTTTTGCTTCATATATTTTGGGGTTGCTTGCATATGTCTATGGAAATTGTTATAGTTTCTTAATAGATTCATTAATGTCATCATTATGCAGTGTATTTGTTTCTTGTAAAACAAACTTATAGTCTCTTCTGTTTGACATTAGTATAACCGCTCCATTTCCCTATTGGTTACAGTTTACATGTAATAGCTTTTAGTCTCTTCTGTTTGACATTAGTATAACCACTCCATTTCCCTATTGGTTACAGTTTACATGTAATAGCTTTTTTACCCTTTGTAACTTTTTTTTTTTTTTTTTTATTGTTTCAGAACCTTTGTTTGTTTATTCACTCATTTTTATGGCCGGCTCAGCCCGCCCCAAGGGCAGGGCTGGCGCAGCATGTGGTGCCGGGGATAGAACCGCAGTCCCTGAAGCTGCCCAAGCCAGTGCTGTAGACCACTGAGCCATCCCGCCGGGCCCACCCTTTGTAACTTTTAATTCATTTGGGCCTTTGTATCTAAAATGAATCTATTATAGAAATGAATCATTTTTAAAAAGCTGATTTGCTATTCTCTTTTGATTAGAGTTCAGTTTTTTTTTTTTTTTTTTCATTTTTATTTATTTATTTTTGCAGAACCAGGAATTGAACTCAAGCCCTTGCGCTTGCCGGGCAAACACTTATTCTACTGAGCTATCTCCCTAGCTCCCTGGAGTTCAGTTTACATTTAGTATAGTTAGTGATATGGAAGGGCTTCTGTTATTTTGTTCCATATTTGTATGTGTATATAAAAGACCACTGATATTTTTCTTTTTCTTTGTAACTATTTTGTTCCTTCATTCCTCTTAGTAGTGCCAACCCTCTTGCATAGGTTAGAGCTTTATTAGTGTGTCATTTTAACTCCCATTCCTTTGTTTTACTATTTATTTTTCTTAATGTTTGCCTTGGACTACTTTGAAAATATTAATTCATAACATTTTAGTTCAAATTAATGGGAACAGTGTTAACATTATAGGAAAATTTATTCTTATATACACTGTTCTATGCTTCCTTTTGTTGTCATTGTCAAAAAACACATCTTTAAATAGTATGTACCCATCAGCAGTTTGTAATGATTGTTTTGTGGAGTTGTCTTTTCAGAATGCAGGAAAAGGTGGAGTCAAGAGCATTTACACCTTAATACTAACGTTTACATTTATTTACACACACAGCTACCTTCTGAGTGTTCATTATTTATGTGAACTTGAGTTATAATCTATTGTCCTTTGATTTCCCACTAAAGGATGCCTTGTAACATTTTTTAAATTGAAATGATCTAGTGGAAATGAACTCTCTCACTTTTTATCTTGCAATTTTAAAATTATTCCTTCATTAAAATTAAAAAAAATTATTTCTGTAAGGAAAGACATGATGTGTACTGGTTTAACAGAGATTTAATGTTAAATACAGTTATGTTAACTCGAGGCATGACGTTGTATGGCAGACATCTGGAACACACATCTTGCATAAGCGACTCTGGGAGTCGTCTGCAAATTCCCACTTTCCCCTCCTCCCTAGCCTCTGTTAACCTCTGTAGTCTGCACGTCTAGCAATTTGACTACTGTAGGAAACTTGCATATGTTAAATCATTTAGTATTTGTACTTAGTATTGTGAACCTGAGCTTATTCTACTCACCATAATGTTCTCCAAGATATCTATATCTATATCTATATCTATATCTATATCTATATCTATACCTATATCTATCTATCTATCTATCTATCTATCTATCTATCTATCTGAAGAGTTCCTTCTTTTTAAAACCTGGATAATATATCATTGTATATCTGTATATATATACCATAATTTTTTAATCTATTAATGGAGGTTTAGGCAATTTTGAGGGTTTACTGGTATGTACAGGGATGAAATGAACATGCAGTACAACTATCTCTTAGAGATTCTTTTTTTTTTTTTTTTTTTTTTTTTTTTTTTTTTTTTTTTTTTTTTTTTTTTTTTTTGTCTTTTTGAGACAGGGTCTCACTATGCAGTTGAGGCTGGTCCTGCGCTCACTTTTGTAGCCCAGGCTAGTCTCGAACTCGCACCAATCCTCCTGCCTCAGCCTCCCAAGTGCTGGGATTACAGGCGTGAGCCACCACGCCCGGCTTATTTTTAATATTTTGAGGAAGTTCTCTACTATTTTCCATAGTGGAAAGTATAAAGTCATACCTCATTGTGGCTTTGATTTTTGTTTTCAGTAGTAGAGACACTGAGCATCTTTACATATACCTGCTGGCCATTTTCATATCTCTTTAAGTCTTTTGTCCATTTTTTATGTTTATTTGTTTTATTTTAATGAAAAGGAATAGCAATGAAACAATTTCATAACAGGTTAATAGGGCAGTTCTAATAATTAATGCATTGCATATTATTGTCTTCATAGTATTTACAGTACAAGATGCAGACTTGATATCTTGTATAAACATCATTACTACAAATCTTTCTTCTCATTGAACTAAGAGAAAGTAGCTGTATATATAGTCCAATAGTCCATAATAGTAGTGGGTTATCAGCAGAACTGGCAATGTCAGAAGCTATTGACTTGAGCCTTTTACAGCTCAGTATATTGATATGGTTTTACTTTTTATACCTCATGATTCGACTTTTCTGCTGGATGGTTAAGACCAAGGTAAAACAAACCTATTTAGCAAAAAATGTAACTTTTGTATCTGACAAGGTCATTTAAGTCCCCCCAGGATTTACCCTGAAAACCATGTACAGCTATTTGTAGATTGTTTGACAGTGTCAGCTTTCTGGATGGGTCACTCCCATTGCTTGATCAGTTTGATTTCTGTGAAAGCCTGAGAGAATGTTTTCTCTCTAGGTGACTCTCCTTAGGCACACTACGCATCATTGATCACTTTTCCTCTGTGACTCCATAATTTCCTTGAACAGAAAATTTGGGACACACAGTGCAGGTTCTCGTATGTCCTGAGTCTTCACTGACCTTGAAGGGCTAGGGCCAAAATATTGCTTATCCTTATAGCCTTTCTTTTAACTAAATTTTTTGTCTGCCAACTTAAATTGTTAACCCCCCAGAAGAGAAGCTTAATGATATTATTCCCTTTAACATAGACACTTGAGCTTAACATCACTATCTTTCTGAATATCAAATGCCTAAAACATAACATAGAGCATGTATTTTCCACAAATTGTTGATATTCTAATTTTTAAATCCTTGTAAAATGTAAAAAAAGTAATTACACATTTTTACACATAAATTTAAGGAAGTTAGCCATATACTAAATTTTAACAGAATAATCCAATAGCACTTTTTCTTGTCTCTTATTCTCTTTTATCAGTTATTATTTTTAAGTGAACTTTTACTTGGGAGAGAGTATAGCAGTCATTGTTATGATATCAGAAGCAGCACACATCTAGAAGACCAGAGTGACAGGCATTCCAAGCATGGTTTTAGTATTGCACAATGCGATTCTCAGTGTAGTTGCATACTTCAGAGATATTATCATTTATAGTTAGTCAGAGTGAGAATTCTGCCAATTAACTGTTGGAGATTCTTAGAACAATTGTTGAAACCAACCTGCGCATGTTTTTTTTCCCTGCCATGTTTCCTAACTTTTCTGTTATCTGTCTCTTCATTGTTTAATCCTTAAGTTCTTAATTTCCATTTAGTTGTGTTATATCTTTCCATTTTTATTTGTTCTTTTGAGTTCTTACACTAGGGAGACTATGATATTTAAAAATGTAGTTCTTGTTTATTTCACTTATGAGTTTATGTTCAAGATATGTCCACTTATGTATGAAGGCTTCGAGTTTATCATTCTCTATAGCTGAGTAATACTCCATTGTATAAAAACACCATGCCTTTTTCAACCATTCTTCAGGTGATGGGCATTTTAGTTGTTTCCAAGATTTAGCTATCACAAATTGTGCTGCTATGAACATAGGAGCACAAACATCACTATGATATGATGTTTTCAGTTCTTCTGGGAAAATTCCCAGTAGGGGGATAGCTGGATTGAGTGGGATTTCCAGTCCTAGTTTTTTAAGGAGTCTCCACACTGATTTCTATAATGGTCACACCAGTCTACATTCCTACCAGCAGCGGAGAAGGTTCCTCTCCCCCCCACCCCCCGCAGCCTCTCCAACATTTGTTGTTGGTTGATTTCTTTATGATAGCCATTCTTTCTGGGGTCAGGTGGTATCTCAGTATTGTTTTAATTTGTATTTCACAGATGGCTAGTGATGTGGGACATTTTTTTCATGTATTTATTAGCTTCTAGTATTTCTTTTTGTGAGAATTGTGTGCTCATCTTGGTGCCCATTTCTGGATTGGGTCTTTAAATTTTTGGACCCGAATGTTTTTTAGTTCTTTATAAATTATAGTTAGAAGACCTGTGTCTGAATACTTATTAGGTAAGATTTTTTCAAAATTTGTGGGTTGCCTTTTCACTCTATTGGTAATTTCTTTTGACGTGCAAAGACTTGTCAATAAGGGGAGGTCCCAGTTGTTAATTCTTTCCAGTGTGACACGTGCATTTTGATTTTTGTCCATGAACTGTTTGCCTACTCTGATGTCTTCAAGATTTCCTCCTCCTTTCTCTTCCTGGAGATTTAGTGTTTCTGTTTTAATGTTTAGATCTTTAATCCATTTTTACTTTAGTTTAATGCATGGTGATAGACCTGGGTCATGTTTTAGTTTTTGGCATGTAGAGAGCCAGTTTTTCCAGCATCATTTGTTAAAGAGGCTATCTTTCTTCCACTGAACATGTTTGGGCCCTTTGTCAAAGATAAGGTGGCTGAGTGTGTTTGTATTTGCTTTCGCATCTTCTATCCTATTCTGTTGATCCTTAGGTCTATTTTTTTTTTTTTTTTTTTTTTTTTTTTTTTTTTTTTT
>PVJA010007430.1:0-45136 GCA_004027025.1 Myocastor coypus | reverse complement strand
ACAGCTATTTTTTCCCATTCCTGATTTACTGCTTCACTCTGTTGATTATTCTTTTGTTATGCAGAAGCGTGTTTTCTTTGCTTTGACCCAACTTGCCTGTTGCACCTTTTAGTGCCTGTGCTTTCCATGCCATTTCTGTGACACTGTTGCTAACACCACTGTCATCGTGTTTTTCCTCTGTGTTTTATGCTAGGATTTGTATAGTTTTAAATCTTACCTTTGTTGGTAATGGCAGGATAGGTCAGTGGTTGAAAGCACTTGCTTAGGTAAGGTTAGGCAAGTGCTTAGGGACTGCAGTTTGCTCCCTGACACCTCAAGCCATGCCAGCCCTGCCCTCTGGGTACCTGAGATGGCCACACCCCCCTACACAATAAAGTCATCGATGCTTGTGTGTTGTTTAAAATCAATCAATCAATCAATCAATCGATCAATCGATCAATCAATCTTCGCTTTGTAAATTGACTTTGGCTTGTTTTTTGTGTATGGCTTAAGGTTTCAGTTTCATTGTTTTGTATATAACACCCAG
Source organism: Myocastor coypus (assembly GCA_004027025.1). Lineage (NCBI taxonomy): Eukaryota > Metazoa > Chordata > Mammalia > Rodentia > Myocastoridae > Myocastor > Myocastor coypus. Next base: position 44,610 of record PVJA010007430.1, on the reverse strand, counting down.
CTTTCTTCAAACCATTGTTCTTCTCCCATTGCATATTCTTGGTATATTTGCTGAGGATTGGCTGACCATATATGTGCGGAATTACTTATGAACAATATATTTTTATCCCCATCAATCTGTTTTGTCTTTCTGCCAGTAACATAATATACTAATTACTATAACTTTGTTGTGTATTTTGAAAACAAGAAGTTGATGGTTCCATTTTATTTTTTCTCCAACTTGTTTTGCTTATGAAACATAGAATGATTTTTCTATTTTTTTTTTTTTAAACCCACCAACTTTATCATCTCTATTTGTTTATTTAGGCTTAGTATTCGATTCACATATGCTGGGCACATTCTCTACAGCTGAGCTGTTCCTCTTAGCCCCATCGTTTAAATTTTTTGAAGGACTTTCATTGAGTCTGTAGATTGTTTTGTGTAGCACAGATAATTTGACAGTGTTGTCTTCAGTAAACAGACAATATCTGTTCATTTCTTTTTTTTTTTTTTTTTTTGTCTTTTTGAGACAGGGTCTCGCTATGCAGTTGAGGCTGGTCCTGAGCTCACTTTTGTAGCCCAGGCTGGTCTCGAACTCGCACCAATCCTCCTGCCTCAGCCTCCTGAGTGCTGGGATTACAGGCGTGAGCCACCACGCCCGGCTGTTCATTTCTTTTTGTCTGTAATGGTTTCCATCCATGTTTTGTAGGTGCTCTGATATTAGGTACATACTTATTTATAATCATATCTCTCTGATGACTGACACATATCCTTATGCAGTGCCCTGCTTTGTCTCTTTTGACAGCTTCTGACTTGTCGTCTATTTTGTGTGAAGTAAATGTAGTCGTTCTTGCTCTCCTTTGGTTGCTGTTTGTACCACTTTAGCTTTCAAGAAAAGCTGGGAGAATTTGCACTACGTATCTTTTGCCATACGTTTACTTCCAGCATATGCATCTCCTCATGTCTAAAGTGAGCCTTTTTGAGGTAGGGTATGTTGGATCTTGTTTTTAATTCATTCACCCATTCTTTTTGAATAGGATGTTTGATCTGTTTGCATTTAAAGTCATTACTGATAAGGATTTACAGGTTCCATGTTGTTTACTATTTGTCTAGTGATTTTTTCCCCTCCTTTCTGGTTCACTAGTTTTTTTCTTTTATATTTTATATGTTGTGACGCTTTAGTCTTCTGAATGTGTAACATGTAGGTATTTTGTTTCTGGCTACCGCTGGGCATATGGAAAATGTAGTTATAATTGTTTCAAGCTGATAACAGTATCCCTGTCATTACAGACAAAACTGTACTTTTACTCGCCTTTCACCCACTGTTTAAATCAGTAGTCTGTTTATTCCTATTTATATAATCTATTAACATTTCTTTGTTATAATTAGCTTTAAGAATTTTATTTTAATTTTTATATTACAGTTCAAAAATGGTTTACCCACCATCATTAGAGTAAAATATAGTATTCTGTAGTTTACATATTTACCTTTACTTTCTTATGGTATTGTGTTGCTAATTTGACATCCTTTTGCTTCTGCTTAACTCCTTTCAGCAGTTTTTTTTTGTAAGTTTAATGATGAGAAACTGCCTTAGCTTTTTCAGAGAAGTCTTTGTGTCTTCTCAATTAAAAAAAAAAAAAAAAAAAAAAAGTTTTGCTAAGTGTGAAGTGGGAAGAGGCTCAGTTGTGTAGCTCTTGGCCTGCTGGGGAATTTGGGTCTTGCTCTAGCGGCAGCAGGGACGAGGCAGGACTTAAGCTACGGAGTGCCCTGCTCAGGTTTCCATATTGAATTTGCGCTGTAGAGCAGATTTGGTAGAGTAGATGCAATGAGAAATGAAGGTGAGTTTAAAGAGCGGAGTCTGTGAGTGGAGCCCTATCTGTGGGGGCAGAGTTAGGTTGCATGAAGGGGAGTGAGGGTCTGAGTCGGGATGGTGCTTGTGCACAGTGTCAGAGGAAATGACACGAAGCTTGCTCCGTAGCAGGCAGGTATGAATGAGGAAGGGTGAGGATGGTTCCCTACGCTCTTAACCCGTGCTGCTAATATAAAAATGGTCCTTTTTTCAGACCTTTTTTGGTAGCTTCATAGAAAGTAGACAGTGTTTTGGAAATACTGATGGTAAGGTGGTGTGGAATAGTCAGAAGGCTATGCGCATCTTGAGCTTAGGGAAAGACAGGGCTGAAAGTAAAGATTTGAGATCAGCGTACCACTCTGGCAAAGAAGGTGTATGCCATCTGACGGGAGAGAGAGCACATTTTAGGTAAATGGGAGGCTGGAACATACACTTGGACAGATTAACTATGCCCCTAGTGTTTGAAATTCTTGAGGGGTAGGACTGTTTCTCATAGTTTTCATGCCCTCAGCATCTGTCCTTGGGCCTGGCGCCCAGTGCGTACTCAGTGAACACGAGCTGACCGCTTGCCATCAAGTTGTTTCTGAACAACTGACGTCACGTGTGGATTCGAACAGAGGCTTTGCTGACATTGTTACCTGCTTCCTCTTATTGCTAAAGACAGGATTTTTTATCTACTTTATCTACTCAGGAGCTAGAGAGGAAAGCCTATGTTCAGTAAGAATATCTCTTTCTAAGAGGTATGCTCATGATGAGTTACACGCGCTGACTGGTTTGACTCCTAAGAAAGATGAGTATTTGTACTTTAGGGTGGACTGGGAATTGGATGGAGTCAGATAGGTTGCGACAGGTGGAGACACGATGTAGCCTGATCTTTAAATATGATTTTATAATCTTGACCAGAATATAGAGTAATATGTAATTGTCCTTATTTTCATCTTTCAGTTCATTTATAAGGAGTGAAAAGACCAGAGAATTTTAAATTTTTGAAAGGGACAGTATTTGAGAGTTATGATATGATCTACCTTTAAAATATAATCCTTGTTAACTCATCAGAGTCTCTAAGTGTTACTTGTCATCTTTAATTCTCCATTTTCAATTTTGGGACCCTCTTTCCTGAATATCAGCCTACAGGACACACAGGTATTGACATGGCTGGCTTGGTGGGGACCACTGTGTCCACAGCAGCTTCTTATGTGTCATTGTTCATGCTGTCTCGTGTCATTCTGACCTGCACGACCTAGAAATGGTGCTGCAGCTCAAGGGAGATTGACGGAATTAACACAGATAAACTACTACAGAATGTTGTGTATGTGGGTTTAACAGCTTTTAGCTTGCACAAAATAAAAATTTCGGTGTGCAAGAGCAGTACCAATTTATAAACACACTTTTTTACTCTCCAGTATGAGTGTTGTGTTTATGCACATAGGCTAAATTCATAATCTCCTGTCTGGGCACGTTCTGGGGTGCCTGGTGTCTGTAGGCCTATGGATTTATCATGCTCTTTAGTGCCTCAGTGAGATGTTTAGGGTTAAGTCACCATCTTAATAATTTAATTCAAGTGGTTGGTTTTCAAGACCTTTAGGATTTTGCCTATTGGATAGTTTGACTTTCAAGAGATCACTTTTCTAGTTACAAGATTATAATAGGGAGGGGCCATTCCTTGCATGATTTTCTGGTGGCACAGGTGGCAGGACCTGGAGATGATTCTGCTCTGCTCCAGCGTTGTGAATTCAATTAAATAATGGGCCAGATGAAAGAAGGCTACTCTTCTGCCTCCTTTCTCCACTTCAAGTTTCTGTGCTTGCTCTGAAGGTGGGGGTGATAGGTAGGGAAACGGGAAAGGTACCAGAATACTAAGTCATTTATTTAGCTATTACTTGTCCTTATGCACAAGTAAGGTTGTTTTGTTTTGAGGTACTAGGGATCAAACTCAGGACCTTGCACTTGCCAGGCAAGCACCTATTCCACTGAGCTATATCCTCAGCCCTAAACATGTGAAAGTTTTTTTTTTTTTTTTTTTGGCTGACTGAGGCTGCCTTAAGGGCAGGTCTCATGCTCCATGCGGGGGTGGGGATTGAACCACAGTTCCTGGTGCCTGAGAGACTTTCCCGAATCATGTGCTTTAACCAACTGAGCTACCTGGCAGGCCCTCACTTGTGCTTATGTAGACATTAAGAGACATTATTACTTGGTCCTAAAGGCACTCGGTTTGGCACCCTCATATTAGTGAAGGCAGTGACTATTTCATAGGATGCACAGCAGAACTCAGTGGTGTGGAGGTCAGACTCTACGAACGTAGCGTGAGATATTTGAAAGATACGTAGTATGTGAGGCAGCCCTGCAATGCTAATGGTGCTATCTCAAATAGAAATAGTAATGGCATCATAATTTCATCACGTAGTTCGGGAAGAGTAAAAGGAGAGGGAAAAGATCCATTTAGATGTAAGTGTCTGATTCTTGAAGATCAGTTCTGCTGCACCAATGCTCTGCGGTCCCTCCTACTCTTGCTGGTCGTAGGTCAGAATCGTGGAGCTGTCGGGACAGCTGTTCTATTGCTCTTCTATACGGTCGTCAGGTCCATGAGTTGGGGATGACACTCTTCTCTAATTGCATCCTAGAGCTTCTGCGTGCACGGGGCCTTTCTTGCTGTTAGTGCTCTCGCAGCAATGGTTAACTCCAGTCAGCTCCCTTCTCCCTGCCTTACAAAGGGCCGTCCAGTGTGCCTCTTCTCTTGGCCAAGTTTTCTGTTGCTTAGGTATTAGAATGAGTGTTCAGTAGTTGTGTCAGCAAATTAGACCCAGTCAAGTTATGTACTAGATCATGCAAGACTCCGAAATAGACACATTATACTTATTGCATGAAGCAGTTGAAATAATAAGCCAGAGAGTTTCCTTGAGCTAGTACCTTGTGTGGATGGAACAAAGTTTATTCTTCTGTGGAGTGCATAATTACAAAGACTTTTAGGTGTTAAACTTGTGTTTCCTTCCCTATTTCTAGGGTAACTTTTTGTATTAAAGATTGGACAGTGAATATTTTAAGCTTTATGACTCATGTGGTCTCTATCTCAACCTGCCCACTCTGCCTTTGTGGCAGAAAGCAGCCGTAGGCAAAGGTGAACACGTGGACGTGGCTCTGTGAGTGCCCATAGAAATGTCACAAGCGATGAGCTGGATTTGGTGAGCACAGACTGAAGATAGTGTACACTGTGCTCTAGTGCGCAGGATGAGAAGTGAGCTAAGAGGGCCAGGGAAGTAGCCAGGGTCAAAGGAAGCAGCAAACTAAAAGAAGGCAACAACATGGAGGCAAAGACGCCGCAGAGATTTCTGTTGGTGTTAGAATATCTGTGGCAGGGCTGGGGAGATAGCTCAGCGGTCCGAGCACCTGCCTGGCAAGCACAAGGTCCCCAGTACCACATGCGGTGTGGGCCCCAGTATTGTTGTGGCACACACCTGTAATACCAGAGCTGGGAAGGCTGGGCAAGGAGGATCTCTGAGTCTGAACTGCGTAGTAAGACCCTGAGTAAAAGCAAAAAAGAAAGGAAGAAAAAGGAAAGAAAGAGAAAGAAGATGAAAATCTCTGGTAAAAGGTTCATTCTGAAGCTGGAGGCCATGCTGGATTGAAGTGAATAAGATTTTAGGGAGAGTAAGACCATGGTTCTTATCCACATTACCTCTTCTTCTGGCTTGGTATCTATTGTCTGGTTCTCAAAAATTGGAATACTTATAGCTGTGCATAATAAAAGTGAGAACTTCCTATTTTAAAAGTTGATCAATTTTTCTACAAATAACTAATTTAATTTCATAGTTGATATACATAGTGCAGACAACTTTTTTTGTTCTATGGTAGAATGACAGAAAATTAGAAAACAATTTAGTGGTTTGTGAGTGAAGGCTAACTAGAGGACTAAGAATGGGAATAGCTTCACAAACAGATCTTACAAGCCATTTAAACAGAACCAAATTAGCTAAGAAAGTGTGTGAAAAGGTGTATTTATTATGAAATTAATATTTTTCACTATTTGATTCTTTAGAACTTTTGTTTTTCTCATTTTGTTATAATTATGTTAGAAAGAACTGCTTTCTAAAAGTAATAAGGTGAAAACATCAACTGCTTTTTTTAGACCATAACTTAAGAGTAGTAGTAGTATTTATTTGTCTGCATTAAAAATTGTACAGTATTATAAAATGTTCTAAACTATTAAATTGATATTTGAGATTTGTAGTGTTAGGTTCTATGCAAAAAGAATTTGTATTTGTTTTTTTTTGTTTTTTAAAGAATTTTTATTTTTATTTATTATTTTTTTCTTGTTTCAGAACCTTTGTTTATTTACTCATCTTTTATGGCTGGCTCAGCCCGCCCCGAGGGCAGGGCTGGCGCAGCATGTGGTGCCGGGGATCGAACCGTGGTCCCTGAAGCTGCCCAAGCTTCCCCATGCAGGCGCTCTTAGCCATCCCGCTGGGCCCCAAGAATTTGTATTTGTTAAGAATGAATTACTGGGCGTTTAAAAGTAGGAAACATTGTTTGTCCTTATCATTGATACTATACCCAAGTAAGAGCGTGAAGTCGCAGGACCCTGACACGGGCGCGGGCCACAGGCCCTACTCTCGCCCCCTCCCCGCCCCAGCCCGCCCCCTGGGCCCTGCTCCTCTTCACGGCTTCGCTCCTCCTGCTTCCGGCTCTGCGGCTCTGCGTTCCCTCAGCATCCCGAGGCTTTCACTCTCCCTATTCAGTAAAACAGGCGTGCTAGACGAGCCTCTGCAAGGCTTTCCTTTTATTTTTAGTTTTCATTGTTGGAACAGATCTGTGACACTTAATGCCATTCATCTTGGGACTCCGTAGGTGCGCCACCGCAGCCCCTCGCCTTCCCTTCCCTCCCACTTGCGCCCCTCCTCCTGTCTCTGCCTTCCTGTCTCTGGACGCTGCCTCTCTGTTTCCTACAGTCTCTGTCATGCTTTGCTCTTTAAGTTACTTATATTTAGATTTCCCACATAAAAGACACCATGTAATATTTATTAAGACTTCTCTAAAACCTTTTCTAGAAATATTTGAAGGGCATTTTAGTTGCTGTCTTTCAAAGTTTCAGTTTCATTCAATAGTGGCAAACTCAAAATTTCAGTAGAAATGTTTATGATGTGTTTTTTATTTATCTTCTGCCATTATCTTTTGATGGCAATGCCAACAGTCAACAGATAACTTATAGTAAATGAGAGTATTAAGTATATGTATTACACTGAATACAGTACCTGTGGTCCCAGAAACTTGAGAGGCTGAGGCACTAAGATCACTGTAGCCCAGGAGTTCAAGTATAGCCTGGGAAACACGTGAAAGCATTTCTCAGAACAAGAGAAAAGACCTCCTCCAGAACATGCATATTATTCAAATAATACAGTCACCATTTCATCATTAGGAATAGCACAAAACAAATGCTTCTTGTAGACTTTTTCTAATGTAGATAATTATTTGGCAAATTAATGTGCTAGGAAAATGTGACAATGACAATCATAATTTAGCACCACATGCCTTAGCTCACGATTGCCCACATGTCAGCCTTCGTGGGCGAGGCGTGGGGCCTGACATTAATCAGGCAAATGACCCCCAGCCTTGAACTGGCTCTCAGATTGGCCCTGTGCTGCTTAGGGTTTCTTCTCCCCCTCGTTGCCCATGTCAGCAATCTGCTTTTGTACTTTGACACCCAGGATTCCCTAGTGAGTTTTGTCACAGAAAAAAGAGAATCATCAATATCGCAGTTAAACTTGACTTTCAAAGCTAATAGTATCTCATTTGGGGGCTCAAATTTAATAAATTTTCTTTGATTCTGGGTGAGTTTTTAAACATCAAACAATGAATTGGCCAGGGTGCAGTAAAATATTTAGATCTATTGACTATGGTTCAGAAGGGGAGAAGGCAAGACACTAGTGGTTTGATGTTGATAAATTCTTAGTACCTTAATCCACATTAACGTTTTCTTTTATCTGAGTGCATGTTGGTGACAAAAAAGCAAGAGAGAGAGAGAAGTTATCCATACATAAAATTGGTGACTGAAAATAAGAGACAAATTACCTACATGTATAAAATTTAAAACCTAAGCTGCATTTGTTTGTAAAGTATGATTTACTTTGGTCTGCTACCTAAGTAAGTTCAGCAGTATTCTCATCATGACTGAAGACTTTGGAAAACGTTCCAGATAAATACACATCTTGATTGGAGCGCTAGTGTATATACAGTGCTCACACTGTTATAAAAATTGTAGCTTAATGTGCTTTGTAGAATACACTTTGACATTAATGTATTGACAGAGTCTTGAGATCAGCATAGGAAATATAGTGACTCTTATGCCCATAGAATAGCATAAATAATTAAAGCGTCATATGTTTGTGTTTGCTTGTTTAGGGAAACCTTATAGAGTACGTAGATTTGTGAATTGTTTATATTTCTTATGTAATTAATTCATATAGTTAAATGTATTTAAAATTTTTAAGCTTCAAAATATAACAGAAAAATGAGTTAAAACAATTTTTGGTCAAGTTATACTTGAAGCTGTCCAGATAAAACTAGAAATGCAAATACCTTTATTTGGGCAATTAATGTTATTTTTGTAGTTTTACTCTTTCTTGATTTTTGCTTCCTAATCTAAAAAAAAATCTGCTTTGTGACTCTAAGCTAGTTCTCAATTTGCCAAATATATCATAATAAAAATCTGAATTTTAAGAACTCAGCACAACATAAAAGTTAGGAAATATTTGTACATATGAAGGATCAAATAATTATACCATATGATTAAAAACTAGAGCTTACTTAAATTCAAACTAGAATGTGGAATTCTTAAGGTTTTTACTAAGTCAGGAAATTCATATCCCAAGTACTTGTTTTTGAGAATTCCCTTGTACTTTATCTGTTTTAAGAGATTATGCTCTCATTGTCCAGAAGGTGGCAGTGTGACACCAAGGGCCTCTGATTTCGTGTGGGCTGGGGAAGTGGTGCAGTATTTTTCCTCTTCTGTGATGGGCTTGCATTGTTACCTCTCTGAATACTGAAATATAGTACAAGTATTATTGATGCTATCTGTTACCTTATTTGGGAGTTGTGTGACTAAGTTGGTTTACATGTATTTATTTATTAAGACTCAAGTTTAATGTAGTCCTATGAAGTTAGAAGAGTAAAAAGGGTAAACAAACCTCTTACTTGTGTATTTTTAAAGTATCTTTTTATGTTGGGTGTATTTGATTGCATTCCAGGGTACATATTAGTGAAGTTTCTTTCCAAGACTGGTGCTTAATGACTGTTGTACTCAATATATTCTAGTTAATATCAGTTAAATGTGTTTTAAGAAAGTGATAATAATTAGGAGATTGTTTGCTTTGATTTTCTCAACCCCTCCCCTTCCTTCGTCTTTCTTTTCAGGCTGGACCTGTGGAAAAAAAAAATTCAAAACCTCTTGATCAGAAGAGCTCCAGTGACTCTCCTTCCCCTTCTTCATTTCAAGCAGGAGGATGCTTTTTCTTCTTAATATTCTCCCCCAGCACTCTGAATTAGAGATTTATTTGCAACGAAAAATCAATTAGTCCTAAATTTATTCATGGATTTCAGGTCCAGCGATCAATGCAAGTCCACTCAGTGGGCTCAAGGGGACCCAGTTCATCCCAGTTAATGTGTCTGAAGGGGAATTACCATTGATGCTGTTTTTTTCCCTTTAGGTCAGAGATCAGATCTCCCTGTCACGGAGTGCAGCAAGTAGGAATGACTTCGCCCTGCAGCTACCCACACTGCACCTGGAGACCTTTGCAACGGAGGGGCTCAAGGGCGGGCCAGAGGTGGTAGCATGCCAGGTTAGAGTCTAAATAACATTGTTTGCAAACATTGTTTGCCAGTTCTCTATGCCTCAGCATAGAGAAAAATAAATTGTGCTAACTGGAGAGAATGAAAGCCGAAAAGTATTGTGAATAATTTAAAGGCAATGCAAATAAATTCTTCCACATTTTTTTTTCTATCATGTACTAGTATATTTCACACAAAAATGTTTTTGTTTAAGGCCTAAAACTAATCTATTAAAATGTTCCGGGAAAGTGTTTTTACAAAGGAAAAATATGTGTTTTGTGCCAACGTGTAGCAGTGAAGGAGCATGCTTTCCTATCAGGAGAGGACAATGAGACTTGAGGCTATTATCTCTTCAAGCTACTGTCTTGCTTTTTTCTACTTTAAAATAAATGACTTTAGATAAAATTACCAAGAGACATACCTGGCAAATCTTAATGTTAATTTCAAAATATATCTAACATTTCTTAAGTGCTAATTTAATTTCAGTACAACTAGAACCTAGCTATATTTTGTATTAAAGACTTTAACATTTAGTTTCAATAAGCATTATAATATATTTAAACCAGGTCAGTTCATGTATTAAACTCAAAACACCAAATCATAAAACCTCAAGCAAGCAATATTAAACTTAATAAAGAAACATTTTAAGAAACAATTATTTTCAAATGTTTCAGATATTCTTTTGTTCTTTCACTATTTATTTTTTGGGCATTTTTTTCCTTAAGAGTAATTTAATTGGATAACACAGAATTTAGTGTTATTCTAATTTTAATGCCCAACATCTCCATTAGAAAAAATTATCAATATTACATAAATTATAGAAAGCTTGATATTTCAAGAGATGGTCCTTATTTAGAAGCACTGTAGATTTTCCAATATATTTAAGAGAAGTGTCTCTTAAATCTCAGTCTTTTTTTTTTTTTTTTTACATTTGAAATATCTTCTGTCATTCCTCAGTGTATTTGCCTATGCAATTTTAATTTTGGACAAATTTAATGTCATTTTTAAAGCTCTAAAAAGAAAAAAAAACATATTCATTGCTTTTTCATTCGATTGTCCATCAATTTATCTAACATATGTATTATTATGTGTCAAATTACTTGTACTTATGTGGGCTCCATTTCTGTGCCATTATTTAGGGTGAGATTAAAATGTATGTTTTTAACTTGAGTTTACTATTTTTAAGTTCAGAGTAACCAGGAATACAATAGGATTTCAGATTTTTCCAGTGATGGTAAAGGAATCCCTTACTTTTTCCATCTTAGTTCGGAATCTCACAGTGCTTAGTATTTGTTATCACTCATAAATAAAACTTTCCCCAAACTAGATTTTAGCATTTTAAAAGGAAACTGATTTCTAGGAATGCAACTTTTGGGACACAAAGCATGACATCTGTGGTTGCATTTCTGTAAATAGCAAGAAGGAACCCTCAGAGACCTGTAGATTCAACTGCCATCTTTTCCAAATTCTAATAAACCAGTTGGTATACGTTACCACACACCTTTCTGGGTAGGTAAGTTCCCTGTGACACACCGTAATATACCTTGTAATGCATCAGTGTGCATTGTAGTGAGGAACTTAGAATAGTAACAGTGACAGCTTCCATTCCAGGGCACGTTTACTATGTTCTAGGCACCATGCTTAGCTATGTGAATATATCATTTATTTGGCACTCATCATGGGCTGGTCAAATAGGTGTCATTGCCTTTGTTTTATAACTGAAAAACAGCAGCCACCAGTAATTTCCTCAAATCCATAGAAGTAACTGCCAGGACCCAAGAGCCTGGATTTAAATTTAAGAGCAGATGAATGCAAAGCTGAACTAGTATACCCGGCACTAAAGAATCGAGACACCTATGGTAAATGGTTAGAGTAAAACACTGGAAATCTATAGTGGAACATTTCTTCTACTCACATTTATTATATGTGTGTATATGGTATAGGTCATAGATTATGCTATATTGTAGATAAATCACCATGAGGAAACTTTGTTCCTGAATCAGGCATGGTGATGCACTCCTGTAATGCCAGCTCTTGAGAGCCCGAGGCAGAAGGATTGCCATGAGTTCAAGACCAGCCTCAGCTACATGGAGAAACCCTGTTTCATTAAAAAAAAAAAAAAGTGTTTGCAGTTGATAACCTAATTAGTATGAAAGCCTACTTTTCCTCTATCACTGTATAAAAATATGCCTGTACTAATCATGGCTACTTAGGTAAGAATTCAGTATTTATAAAAATTAGGCTGACACAAAATAATTGCACGTACTATGGAGTACACCAATATTTTGATACATGTATGTGATGTGTAATGATGAAATCAAGGTGACTGGAATGCCTATCACTTCAGAAATTTCTCACTTTGTTTTGGGAGCATTCAGAATCTTTTCTCCTAGCTATTTTAAAATATAAGATTGTTAGATAGAACCACTCTACTCTACCATAGAATGCAACTTACCCCTTCATGACAGCTATTCTTTCTCTAGCCCCATCTTCATAGCCTTTCCTCTAGAGCAGCTCCTTTAATTTACTTGTGTGCATGTGAATGGCGGCCTGTGCTATTTAGCCTTCTGTGCCTGGCCTGTTTCACTTAGTCCAGTGTCCTCCAGGCTCATCCATGTCACTATAAATAACAAATTATAATTATTTATTACCTTTTTTAAAAAAAGTATGTGGTCCAGGGTCTCACTATGCAGCTGGGACTTGTAGTGATGTTGTCTTCAGCCTCCCCAGCACTTGGATTACAGGAGTGCACCACTACATCTGGACCCCTTTCCTGGCTCAGTGTGCCCAGGGGTGGGGGTAGGGCCGGCATGAGACCACCTTTAAAAATTATTATTAAAAAAGGTTTTTTTTTTTTGCTGCATTGAGTATTTAAGCCACAGTCTCACATGTGCTAGGCAGTTCTCTACCATCAGTTATATCCTTGCCCGCACCACATGTGTTTTCTGTGGTTGTTGATAGAAAACTCATTGATTCCATATCTTGAATTTTGTGGGTAGTGCTACACCAAGGCAGAGTGCACATGACTTTTTGACACACAGATGGAGAAATTCAGTATTTGTTTAGGTTGGTATTCTGACTTCGTGTGGATAGAATGCATTATTCAGAGTGCACGAGCCTTGCTATGAGGAGGGGATTTCTAAGCAGGTAAGCCAGCACTTGAACCATTTACTGGTCAGCCTGCAAGCTTCTGTGGAGAGCAGTACCGAAGCTGCGGGTGTTTCCATTCTTTTTGATTGGGGCATGCTTTGTTATAGGTCTAATCCTCGGTGGAGGGGAGACTGGTGCATGCTCAAGCAGAGCCAAGGCCCACAGATGACTTCCTTTCTGTCCTTTCTCTCATTTTTTTGGCTGGCTCAGCCCACCTTGAAGGCAGGGCTGGTGTGGCATATGGTGCCAGGGGTCAAACCACAGTCCCCTGTGTTTGCCTAAGCAGGCACTTCAGACTGCAGAGCTATCTCGCCAGCCCCTACTTCCTTTCTTTTCTAGTAGAGCACGTGGCTTATGCTCTTCTACAGAAGACAGTTCAGTTCATCTAGTCTCTGAGATGTTAGCTTTTTGTGGCAGTTTCCTCACTTACAAAAAGTGTGGTGTTAACCATTTGTCAGCTCCCATGTCACAATGTGCCAGACTTTCACTATAATACTAAGAAAAATGAAGCTGACTGGAACAGAAAAAGGAAGCTAACTGGAACAGAGAATGCCAGCACCGTGTGAAAGCAGAGGTCTCTGCAGTGAAAGTATTCTGCCTCTCATTCATAGAGATAATACATCCTTTTCATTATCTTATACTCTCAGATGTGTTCTTTCCATAATTACGGTCTGTAATGCTGATGATAGCTGGCAGATATTGACAGGCAACCAGTAAATGTGTCTTTGTCTTCATTCAATGACAAAAACATTGTCCTTAGCCACAAGAGGTTGTGTTTGCTGAGTGCTTAATCCATGTCAGCTGCTGTGCGTAAGCACCACACATTACTAAGCCTTATTTAATCCTTCCATGGATTAGGAGGAAGAGCTGTGACAAATTATTTGTTACCTTTTTTTTTTAAGTATTTGGTATAGGGTCTCACTATGCAGCTGGGACTCGTAATGATCCTGTGTTCAGCCTCTCCAGCATTGGGATTACAGGAAGTAATCCTTTGTATAACTTTCTTCCATTTTACAAAGGAAGAGACTGAAGTTTATGAAGGTCAAGTAAGATGCCGTGGGTCACAGGTCCAGTGGATTGGACGCTTTTATCCATGCTGTTCTGCATTCTGTAAACAATGGATTATTGGCTTTTCTTTTTAATTTTATTTTTAAGACGGCTGAGAGGAAAAAGAAAAAAAGTGGAGTTTTTCTACAGATGCAATTTCCTATGTGTGGAAGCGGTGGAGAGAGCGGGAACCCCAAATGAGGGCTAACCCGGCAAGTCACCTAACTCGCTTCTGAGGGGCCTTTTTATCTTTAACATAAAAAGAGCAGATGCTCCTGGCTCACAGCATTGGCGTGGAAATTAAGTGTGCCAGTTCTTGGCAAGTGTCTGCAGTGGTGTCAGACGTGTTGCCAGAACTCGGGGGCTGCTACCTCTCCCTAACACAGAAGCTTTCTTAGGTCAGAACTTGGGACTTTCTACCTTTAAGTCATTTATTTGATACAGGGTCTCACTACACACTTTGGACTCATGGTAATCCTCATGTCTCAGCCTCCCCGGCACTGGGATTATAGGTGTTCGGTACCACACACTTTTTCAGTGGTTGCCCTGGCGCCTGGGGTTCTGGGGCATGGCACAAGGTACTGGGGATTGAACTTAGGTCCTTGCACTTGCCTGATAGGTGCTTACACTGCCAAGCTATCTTTCCAGCCCCAGAACTTGGTCTTGATCACTGCTGTGTTCTCAGCTGAGAAGGAGCTCCCTGGCATGGAGGAAGCCTGCAGCCTACAGCGGTGAATGAGTGCTTGATTAAGAAAGCACAAATGATTTGGCAAGAGGGCTCAGGAAGCTGCTGTTGTCCAAGTCGTGCGTGCTCCGGAGAAGCTTGGCGCTAGTCTTTTGCCTGTAGATCCACATCATTGAGAAAGAAAGCCTTCCAAACCATCTCATCAGAGTGTTTAAAGCTTAAAACAGAATAGCTATACCTTTGGAAGTGCAGTCTATTTTCTAAGTGTGTGTTTATAAACACTTCATTAGAGAGTATTCCTTGTGAAGCCACTTAATTGTGAAGACTGTAAACAATAGAGTCTTCCCTGTAAATATAGCATTGTAATCCTGTAATCACTCCTCACCACAGTGACATTACATAGACCTTAAATTGGAATGCCTTTTAGTATGTGTTGCCCTTATAACTTTTGGGATACCATGATATTTTACATTTAGGGTTATTTTTCAGGCATATAAATTTCTCTGAGATATTTTTGTATTTATATAGGTAAAAACAAAGAGCACCTTGAAAATAATTCTAATTTTAATGTATAGGGTGAGTAAATAAACAATGTCAGTGTCTGCACCATCAAAATAAAACACCAAAATAATTCTAATTTTAATGTATAGGGTGAGTAAATAAACAATGTCAGTGTCTGCACCATCAAAATAAAACACCAAGAATTATTCTTAGTAAAGGTTTACGTGAGTTGTGTGTCGCGCTCTTCAGTGAGCCAGAAATGGCCTTCTCCTCGCTGCATGAGAGATTTCTACACTTTGGGAGCTCTTAGAAAGCAAAGAGATGGGAGCTCTTAGAAACCAAAGAGATGTTAGGTGATTTCACTGGAAAGACGGCTCCATCTTGCTGCTTTTCTTCTTGGTGTCATCCTCTCTGTGTGGTGAATTGCTGAGAGCTGAGCGTTTCTTTTTGTTTGTTTGATTTTTGCTTTTTGAGACAGAGTCTCCCTATGTAGTTCAGCCTGACCTGAACTCCTGGAGATCCTCCTGCCTTGGTCTCTAGAGTGCTAGGATTACAGGTGTGTACCACCATGCCTGGCTTCATCTTTTTAAACATGAAAATGATCCATTTTGAGTGAAACATATAGTTAAATATAAGTTATTAATAAAAATAATATATCAATTAAAGTTTTATTATGATAATTTATTAGTATTATACATAAAAGTTCAACATAAGGATGATCTAATATGTCAGTTGTAGGATGACATTTGCTTTAATATAATTTGATAGAAAATGTACTAATGTTTAAAATAAGCTTTTAAAAATTATAAAAATTGTGAGTTTCACAATAAAAATCATTTTCTTGAGAGGAGTATAGAGGAAATTCAAATTCATTTGAAATTCTGTATTTGTAGACAGCCAATGTTAACATTTGATATATAATTTTCTAGTTATTTTTAGCCATAAATATAAATATGCACATGTAGTTTATATTTCAGTATGTGGTTTATATATATTAAAAATAATTGGGCCATACTATTTTGTAAGTATTTTGTTTTTATTTATTTATTTTTTTGTATTTTATGTTTTTATGTATTTGGTACAGGATCTCACTGCACAGCTCGAAGTGATCCTTCCATTTTCAGCCTTCCTGGCCGAAGTCTAATAATGGACTGGCAAGATAGCTCAGCAGACTAAGTTTGTGTTTATGCAAATGCAGGAACCAGGGTTCGATTCTTGTTACTGAGTGCTGTGCTGGCCCCACCCCCAGATACGCTGAGCCTGCCACTGAGACAGGGCAGGGCGTGCACACCTGTATTCGCAGCACTGGGGAGGCTGAAAATAGGAGGATCACCATGAGTCTGAGCTTTGTAGTGAGACCCTGTGCCAAATACATAAATAAAAATATTAACCTAATAATATTTCAGAATTTTTTTGTTTTGGGTCAACAATACAGATTTTAGCATGATACATTCTAATATTCCTAGGTTTCATACTTTAAAGGATTTATTGAACTAGCATTTTTCTTTAAGCCTATTGTTAAAACAATAGGGTACTGATCATTAAAAAGAATATGTGCAAGTTATTCTATAATTATTTTTAATATTTAGCAAGTGAGATATTTACATCTTGTATTATAGATTGTATTTCAGACTAGGTGTGGCTTCTACCTTCCTTAGGAGTCTTCGCTCTCTTTGCCTTTTGAAAGGGACAAAATAACATGTGAAGTCAAGAAATTCCATCTTTATAAAGCTTCTGTTGTAGTTCTGAAGGATTTCACTACTCTTACTTCTCAACTCTGCTTACATGTGGAATTATCTGTGGGTAAGATCTAATATTAGAGATCTGAACTGGCACTACGTAAAATTCTGATAGGGATTCTTTAAAAACTAGTGATGTTCATACAACCCATTTGTTCTTTTAAAATCACTTCTTTCACTTAAGGAAGAGTAATTAGAAAGAAAATTATTACCCTAGAAGAACTGGTATTACAGAAGGGTAAACACATTATCCAGCTGTGCTAGAGGGCAGTAGTACTGGCTATAGCATGGGTGAGAGCCTTCTTCCTCCAGAGGCAGATGACAGAGATAGCAGTTCTTAGTACTTTATGGACCTGGTGGCTTTTTCTTGTAGAACACAACATTATTGTGCTGAAAGGGATTGGAGTTCAGTCCTAGGGTCGGTGCATTCTGTGAGCTCTTAGCTTCTAATTCTTCTGGCGTGCTGGTTTTCTCATCTAAAGTGTGGAGCTAATAAGTTCTGTGGTTATCTTGGAGTGATTGTGAAGGTCATACGACATGCATGAAAGGACTTCAAATTTCAGTAGCACATAGACAGATATTTTTGCAGTTGCCTTCCTTTCAGTATTTCCTTTCAACACAGAGATGTTCCTTGGTCAGGAGTAGGGTTGCTTAGTTTCCATTTCAGGTTGAGACTGTGCCCTCCTGAAAGACAAGCAACTAACCCAGATCACAGGAAAGTTGGCAGCCTCGAATCTGTGTAATTTTCTGTATGTCACTGAGATCACTAGAAACATCCTGTTGGTCAGAATGTGAATTACTTTCCTAACAGCGTAATGTTTGAGAAAGACAAAAATAATTCCTTTTTCTAAGGAAAGGAGGCAGCAAGGTAGCATTAGAAAAAACATGTGGTGAGTCAGAATGCCTGGATTGAAGTCCTGGCTCTGTAATTTAAGCACCTTGGCAAGTCAGTCGGCGGTGCTGAGCCGCCATTTCCTCATCTGCAAATGGTGACAGTGAAGCCTGTCTCTCTTGGGCTCACAGCATTGTGGGAGATCAGATGAGACGATGTGCATGTGAGGCGCTTTGTATGTAAGAAAGAGTTGTGTTAACATCAGCTGTGGTGGACTGAACTGCCGACCATCGGGAGGTGGGGGGCCAGGAACGATGACCTGAGCACGCTGAGGACTGTTTTAGTGTTTTGGCTCTTGGTGGTTTTTGATTGATGATGTGTTCAACATGTGCCTTCAAGCATTCACCAGCATCAAAGCTTCCTTCCAGTTCAGTGTTGCCAGAAGTCCCTGCCAAAGCTTAGGTGGTAAAGGCTGACTATATGCTTCTATTTTTAATCATTATACAGAGTGATTCAAACATGGCTGCCATTTTCTTACATCATTTAAATTTTGTTTGTGCGGGAGATGGGGAAGATTCAGATTCTAACTCTGTTAAAAGGCAACAGTGTTTGCCTGTATGTGATGTGTTGAGATGGAAGGATTGCACTTAGTAAAAAACGAAAATTACAAAACACGTCGAAGTACATAGGCTTTCTTTTCTGCTACAACTTTCAGTTCCAGGTGGCCCTAAACAGAAAAGCTGCTCAATGATAGAAATGCAGTTTTTTTTGTCATTAATGTTAAGAAGCAGAAACTCAACCTAAAACGTGACCCTTTATCTTTTTTTTTGAAATGTATTTTAAAGTAAAAATGTAACCTTACTAGATAATACCTTTTAAGACTTATTATTGAGACAGAAGCCTGTGAGCACTTGAACTTTCAAGTGCTACCACGAGAATTGCTCTTCATTTCAGCTACTTGGACAAAACACGGTGCTTGATGGACTGCCTAGGTGAAACCTGGAAGAAGCAGGTTATCTACAAATTGAGGGAGTTTATTATGGCTTAGTGATTTGCTGATTGATTTCATTTGCTGTCAGTTAAGGCTCTCTTAATGTCAGTTTTCTTTGCATAATGCCTTGAAATAAAGACTGATGAAGTTCTTCAGATTGATGCCACTTATATAAACTGACCCTGATTTGCCCTATTCTGCATGACAATTTAAGTGACAGCAGTTAGAGGAAAATACAGCAATGAATATGCAACTTAAGGATTAAGGGAAATGCAATAAATCATTCAGTCTAAAACTAGGTGCAAAAGGAATTTTTTATAATTCCATGGATGCTTTAAGTATTATTAAACAACTATTACTGTCAAATTGCATGTTTTAATGTTTTATACGTATATGATAACAGGTCTAACAATGATCCTCAAATCTTTTAAAATTAGTATATCTTGCTCTTCTCACTTACACTTGAAGATTCCAAAATCACAATTTTGAAATTATTTCGTTTAGATAATCATATGCAAAAGAGTAAAATTAGACCTTTATCTCACACTGTGTTATTATACACCAGATACAAAAATTAACTCAAAATGATTAGTGCCAATAATAAGACCTTAAAACTTTTAAAAAGAAATAAAGGAAAAGCAGCTGCTTGGCATGAGTCTGGGCAATGATTTTTCTAAATCGTTGACTAAAGAGTAGGCAACAAATCCAAAATAAGCAAGTGGGACCACATCAAATGAAAAAGCTGAAAAGCAGGGAAATACAGCAAAATGAAAAAGCAATGTGTGAGACTGGAGAAAATATTTTCAAACCTGTATGCGCTAAGGGGTTAATGCCCCAAGCAGTATGTGCGAGATGCCCATATGACTCAGTAACACACAGCCCCCTTACCGGGCACAGGACTTGCACACTTGTGTTTCCAGAGAACTGTACGAGTGGTGAACTGGCGCATGAAAAGGTGTGCAGCACCACCAATCACTGGGGAAATGAAAAGCCATAGTGAAGGGTCTTACCAGTAACCAGTGTAGGCCACTGTCAGGCACCCAAAGGTAACACTGTGGCCCCCTGAAGCTCATGCCTGGGAAGGACAGCACAGCACAGGGGCGGTGGCATCTTTAGGAGGTGACTGGGTCCTAGGGCTCTGTGCCCAGGGATGGATAACGACCCTGACGGTGAGGATGTGTCCATTAGCGCGCGAGGGCATTACCTGCGAAAGAATCAGGCTGTCCCCTTGTCTCTCCCTCCTGCTCAGATGGTGCTTTTTACTGGGTTGCAAGGCAGCAAGGGGACTCTGGCCAGACAGCAGCCTTTCCTTCAGCCCTGGGGCACCCAGCCTCCAGAATTCTGAAAACTACATTTTTTATTCTTTATACATTCCAAGTCCGTGGTATTCTATGGCAGCAATCAAAACAAACGAAGACAGCTAACAAGTATTGGTGAGAAATGGAGAAGAGGGAAACCTTGCCCACTGTTGGTGCAAGTGTGACCGGAAAGCAGTGAAGTGGGGATGTGTCATTCTGGAGGGCAAGGTGGGGGTTCTTCACGTGCCATCGGGCCCAGCAACCCTATTTCTGGGTGTATATCCAAAGCAAGCTATGTTCTGGCCTTGAGATGTCAGCATTCTCACGTTAATTGTGGCATTATTTACAATGGCCGCAATAATGGAATCACAAAACAAATGATTACAGGAAATACACATGTGCAATACAGGTGGACATGCAGCCCTCTCTGCATGTGTCTCCATGTATGTGAATATTCTGCCAGAAAGAGGAAATTCTGCAGTACACAGCAAACAGATGGACCTGGGGCCGTGATTCTAAGTAAAGTAAGCTAGATACAAAAAGACAAGTACTGTAAGACCTCACATGCGAAACCTAAAGTAGGCGAAACTGGGAGAATGGTGATTAGCAGGGCCTGGAAGTGAGGAAAGTTGGTCAAAGCACAGACTTTCTGTAATAAGATGGCTTCTAGCCATCTCGGGCTAGCACTATGGATGGTGTAATAGTGCTATAGTCAGGGCTTACAAGGGAGAAGTTTGCTACAGGACACATAACTTAGGGGATTGTTTTATAATATTCCCCCAAAGAGTCAAGTTCAAAGAGCACAGAAGATCTGTCTACACTAGAGACGCTAACAGTCCAGCTGAGGCCTGGGTCCCACATCAGTCCAGCCGAAGGCCTAGAGCCCATGGCAGTGTCCTCCCCGAGTCAGATGGAGCCCTAGCACCCACGACAGTGTCTCACACAAGTCAGTTTCAAGGATCTGCCCTGGAAAGGCCCAAAGGGCAGTGGGGCAAGTTAGAAAGTTTGTGCTAGCAGGCTGAGGGATCTGCACTGGAGCCAGGAAGTGATGTTGAAGGTAAGGAGCAGAGCTCCCCTGATGAGAACCATGGCCATCCTCAGCAACACTGGGGACCTGGGCAACTCTGATGAGAGCAGCTCTGCTCTCATCCGGAAAGCCCGTGGGGCGGGCCTCTCCAGGAGAGCCGACAGCATGCCATCTTTCCCACAGTCCCCTTTGTATGCTGCCGGCAGCAACCCTCAGGCAGGCCCTCCACTCCCAGCACCGCGCTGACTCAGCTTCATGGGGTGCTCCCCTTTGACTTTAGTTCATCCACCCCAAACAGAACCTTGCTAAGAGGGAGTCTGAGAATTTTCACCATGCATACAAAACGGTAACTATGTTAGATGATGGTGTGTTAGAGTGTAGTAGTTTTACAGGGTATGCTTATCAAATTATCACAGTGTACACCTTAAATATGTATGTTGGGGCCAGGTGGATAGCTCAGTGGAATAAGTGCTTGCCTGGCAAGTGCAAGGTCCTGAGTTTGATTCCTGGCACCACGAAAATAACATAAATAAAACAAATAAACATGCATACTTATGAAACATATTTTTCTTGCAGTTACATAGTTCTATAAATAGCCAACAAAATACAGAGTATTTCTGAAGATTTTAAACACTGCTCCTCAGGTGTAGAGCCTCGTAGTGATGGTAACAGCTTCACCTCCTTTCCATGGCCAGAGTTCTCATCACCTCACAAAACACAGGCGAGGTTTTGAGTACACTAATAACTCCAAGAACTCGCTGACGAAAACCCTCACAATATTTGTTTATGGCAGGTAGTAGCATAATAAAGTTTTTAAAACTTTACTTGAGTGAACAGTGGTTCATGAACTGGGAAGCTCCAAACCACGAGTAATTCAGAAGTTGTGGTGAGGGAGCACAAAAGGCTGATTTGTACAGGCGTGATCATGGGAGTAAAACAAAAGGAAATCTGATTGGCTCCAGTGGAACAGTTAGTAGCCTTATTTGCTCTGCCACTCGGCTAAATCCGTAGGGACACAAATTAGTATGATGGCTTCTGATTGGTTAGCCTTGCTTCCTTTATAATAGTCCTTTACAAGAAATAGCCTCCTTTACATTTACTTTACATTAAAAGTTGAAGTCATTAATCAGGCCTAACTAGCTTTGCTTGCTCATATTTTTAGGTGTGGGCTACCTTCTAGTTTACTTTCACATGTTAATATTCTTTTTTTTTTTTTTTTTTTTTTGCAGGACTGGGGTTCAAACTCACAACCTTGCACTTGCCTAGCAGGCACTTGTGCCTTGGAGCTATCTCCCCAGCCCCCACATGTTAATATTCTTAATTTCTTTTTCCAGTGAATTTATTTTATTTTATTTTACTTTATTAATTCTCTCCCTGCAGGTAGCTTTGGTCTGTGAAATATATGACACTACCTCAATGTCACAGAGCATTATTTTGGATGGGCACTGAGGTTAAATGATTTCTTCACCCTGAATGACAGGTACAATCGTGACTGAAAAAGATCTCAGTGGCAAGAATAAATTGTAGAAATTATGAAAAAAATTGTTGTATCTTTGCTGCAATACTCTGTACTCTATGGATCTGGGCTGTCAAACTCCATGATTAAGAGTTGAGTGGAAGTAAGATCTTGTTACAGGAATTTGTTAGTAGACAAACCCTCATTTTCTTAGCGCAGCATGAGTGTTTACTTAGATTACATCGAGAACCTTGAAAACAGATGGTTGGGGTATCGGGTTTCTCTGGTCATGTTCAGACCAGCTAAATAATTACTTAAACATAAAGCTTAAATCTTCAGGGTAGCTAAATAAGTTTATTTTAAAAAGTATGCTAGAACTAATAATATAAGCTATTGCTTCTGACACTAAATTTTATACGTATCTATAAATATATCTTTGTTTTATCAAAAGTGCATTCAGCAACATTCGTTGAAAGCACACTCAGGTTTCTGTTCTTTTATAAACACTAAATCAAAATCCAGATCAACTTTTAATCTAAAAGACCCCCTGCTATTCTCTGTGATCACTAGGGGATTAAGCCCCATGGAGATGGCAGTCACATATCCTCAGCTCCAGGAGAATCTCAGCAGGGGGGCCAGGAAGGGTCTCAGTGGGTAGCAGGAAGGATCTCAGTGAGTGGAGCAGGGAAGATCTCGGTGAGGCCACCAGGATGACTGCAGGATGGCTGGTACTTTGCTTTTTTCCAGGCTCTCAGATATTGCTTCTGAGGAATTTGTTTCTTTCACAAAAGATGAAAGCAAATGAAAAGGAAAAGATCTTTTCTATAGGAATACTATATGCTAATTTTAAAATTGGATTTTATTTTTTTTAATAATTTATTTTATTTTATTTTATTTATTTATTTATTTTTTTTTTCTTGTTTCAGAACCTTTGTTTGTTTATTCACTCATTTTTATGGCCGGCTCAGCCCGCCCCAAGGGCAGGGCTGGCGCAGCATGTGGTGCCGGGGA
Organism: Myocastor coypus; assembly: GCA_004027025.1. NCBI lineage: Eukaryota > Metazoa > Chordata > Mammalia > Rodentia > Myocastoridae > Myocastor > Myocastor coypus. Next base: position 21,228 of record PVJA010007430.1, on the reverse strand, counting down.
TCGAACCGAGGTCCCTGAAACTGCCCAAGCTTTCCCAAGCAGGTGCTTTAGACCACTGAGCCATCCTGCCGGGCCCCTAAAATTGGATTTTAGCAATAAATAAGATTTGAGATAAGCAAGTATAGACAACAAGCTACTGTTGTTAAGCAGGTTCAGTGCACATGCCTTGCTGTTACTTCAGTGGAGATTTTTCCTCAGAGGATTGGCAGAATTCTTTCCAGCTGCATAAACTCAGTGATGCTGCAAATAAACACCAGCATCAAATTCTTATATTCCAGGTAAATGGCCCTCAGCTCCCTGTCCAGATTAATGTACAGAAACCAGCTTTTCATGTCCTTTGCTGAGATTCATAAACAAAGCCAAGGAAGAGGAAGTGTCGTCTTGCCAGGCAGGCGTGGGTGGTGTGCCATCAAATGCATGCCACAACCAGGTTGTGAGCTTATGAAGCAACACCTGGGAAGTCCTGGTGGACAATGTTCAGTCGACAGAAGATGTAGATCAGAGAGATTACTAGAGTATAAAGCATCCTTCATTACACTCCAGCATAAAGGGGCTATGTAGATACTCTGAATAATCTACATTATAACTGGATGGCAATCTGAGTATCTTTGAAATGATGAGCCGTGTCAATAGTATATGCTTTTTAATATGATCAAACTCAGTAAGTATGTATGGAACTCCTGCTGTGGCCTTGTGCTAGTTGATGCCTGGTGGGGTGACAGGATCCATGAACATGGGACAAGGAGGAATGTAAAAGTCTCCAGTGTCAACATTGCTGCCCCAGGAGGAGCAGAACAGATACTAGCATGGGACACGCACGTGCCAGCATGTGTGCTCTGAGCCTGTGAGAAGCAAGCGCTCAGGAAAGGGGCTGAGGTTCCTCTCTATCAAGTCATGTGCTTCAATAGGCATTTGGCCCCTTGGAGGAGGTGGTCTGCTCTTCGTGTTTCATCTACTCTGTTTGAATATGAAATTCTAAAATGCATTATTTTCCCAACTTTAAAAGCCACAAACAAGAACTCGCCATTCTTTTCTTCATGTTCACCTAAATGGCTGCCCACTGCCCTTGAAACGAACTCCATCATCAAACCACGCATTCCGGCCTCGGCCCGCTGACGGCCTGAACCGTTCGGCGCACCTGCCGCCTCCCACCTTATTACCAAGGTAGAGCGATGCTGACCTTGCGACCATAGTGCAGCAAGCCGGGTCCCACTTCAGAGACTTGGTGCCTGCTGACTCCTTTCCTGCCATGCCTTTGCCCTTGGGCCATCGCAGTGCCTTCTCTTTCCTCTATGCTTGCTTTTGCTTAAGTGTCACCTCATGACAGTCATCACGTATACTAAGTAAGCAAGTCGCGTTCTTCCCTCACGCTCTGCAGCCTTTGCTCTGCGGGGCTTTCTTCTAGCGTGTTAGCTGACGTGCTTGCCTATGGTTTGTCTCTCTCTGGGATGAAATACCCAGGAGGGCAGAGCTCTGTTTTCTGTATTCCTGTAACCGTAGTGCCAAGAGCGTCAGATGTACTTACCAGTATTTGTTGAGCAAGTTACTGTATGGATGGAAATGATTGCAATTGCCCCTTAGAAAGACATGTTAACGAGAAAGTCAGGGTTGGAATCTGATATACCTTTGATTTCCAGCTTTCCCACTACTAGTGATGTATTCTTAAGAAATATGGGAGCTTCGCTAGCTTTATATCTAGAACATTGCTATACGTTTTTTTCAAAGATTATGTCAAGATAAGAGATCTTATCACATAAACTGGACTGTGATAGATTTGCATCACTTTTATTTAGTGTAACCAGAATGCCGACCTTCTGGGTGAGGAGTCTGAATCACCCTGTACAGATGTACCTATTATTACATAAGAGTTGGAGAATGAAATAACTGATCCTCAAGGAGAATACTAGTAGGTATCACAAGTTCATATAAACAATTCTACATAGCAGTGCCATATGTTATTTTGACATTTGAACAGAGATAGGCTGCAGGAATTCCAGCTCATACCGTTACAACTGGATAAAAGAAATTGACCTAGCTGGACCTGGTGATGCACACCTCCAATCCTTCACTTGGCAGGCCGAGGCAGAAGGAGTGAAAATTCAAGTTCAGCCTGGGAAATCTAGTGACTTGGCGAGGCCTTGTCTCAAAATAGTGAATGAAAACTGGCTGCTGATAGGGCTCAGTTCCTGGGACTGCATATGTTGCTGCCCCTACAGAAACAAAAACACCAAAGAACAAAACCAAAAAGCCCAGCCGTGTGCTCATGTCATGTCTTGCTATGTCAGGAGAATCCAAGGCAGCCTGAAGGGTCTTCTTTGCTGCACAGCCTCTTACAATGTTGAAGCGGAGTTGCTGCTCGATAAAGGAGAACTGTAACAACGTCTTCTGCTGTATTGAAGACCTAACATAGTGAGGTGCTTCTTAATTTCCTATTCCCACAATTCTATATTATTCACTATTCTTATTTTCTCAGATCTCATCTTGCAATATATTAATAATCCCAGTGACAATTATATAATGTATGTCAAAAGTATTGTGTAGTTTTCTTAAAATTTTAAGTTCTTAAGGTAAGGATATTTATTATTGTTGCTCTTGCTGTTATTAATCTAGCAGTTTCCTCTAAAAATGTACTCCTCTGAATTTTCTAAGATTGCATTGTTTTTTATAGTTTGCATATCCAGATGTAGTGATTTCCAGTAGGAACCACCATTTCTAATTATTCTGCTGATTCCTTTCTGTATTTCCAGGACTCTAATGTATCACATCTCAGTGTTGTCCCTTGGTCCTCCATTGTGGTAACCCTTGGCATAAGAAGAGCAGCAATCAACATCAGTCTAGTGGCTACTCTTAGTCTTATTGGCTTGGATTCAATTCTGTTTGCAAATAATGTATTTGAAAAGGAGTTGGTCTTATTTTTGGCATATTTAAGTTTCATATGCCATGGTTGAGTGGAGTCCAGAAAAAAGTTCAGAGTCTAAACAAGATGAAAAGAAAACATCATTTTAAGAACTCTGCTGCAAAAGTATTCTGCAACTCCGCTGAATATGGGCTCCCATGAGGCTCCTTCTCATACGTGAAAAGCTACTATATTTACATCCTTCAAAGATGGTGCCAGTAAAAATTTTGAGTGATAGGATAAGGTGAGGGCCATTTCAAATGCCAAAAAAGGAAAAAGTGAACTTGGATTCTCTCTCTGTTTCTTATATAAAATAACACCAACAAAAACATAGCTGAATTCTACATCTTTACACCAAGTCAATTCACTGTTTTGTCTTCTGGTACGCTTGACTAAGTAGGCTGTGCATTTCCAATAAAGATGTTTTTCTTCTGATAACTTGAAACTACCCTCACCATGGCCACCACCCCCACTTACCACCAAAAAGGCTTCAGTATGGGTGTGTATACTGCATTAAGTACCTACACGTAGTTTTTTTGTTTTTTTTTTTTTTTGTCTTTTTGAGACAGGGTCTCGCTATGCAGTTCAGGCTGGCCTTGAGCTCACTTTTGTAGCCCAGGCTGGTCTCGAACTCACACCAATTCTCCTGCCTCAGCCTCCCAAGTGCTGGGATTACAGGCGTGCGCCACCACGCCCAGCCCTACACATAGTTTTAACAGTACCTTGTACCGTGAAGGATTGCAGTTGAAGTGGACAGAGAGCCAGGTGTACCAGCACTAGTATTTTAGAATTGAAAGTGGGCTGTCTAGGAAGGGGAAATTTTCATGCAACTAGGAAGAAAGAGAGGGAGAGAGGAAGAACTTGGTAGACCAAAGCCCTAGTTTTTGTATGAGGGAGGTTCATTTTTCTTTCTGGTTGTTTTCAAAGTATGCCAAGACTCTTCAGTGTTAGTAGGTAAGATGAAAGTGGAGCCCAGCTTCTCCAAGTCATTTTCTTCCGGTGTGTGTGTTCAACATGCATGGCTCTTACTCAGAACAGATTGCTCAGTCAGTGAGTTGCGCCTCTCTGGGTGTGGCTTGGGGTTGTGGCCTTGTGCTTGGAGTGTCCTTTACTGAGAATATCAGGGCTTTGCAGTCATTTTACTCATCTAAATGAAGCATACTAAATATTTTCCAAGTGTTTTTCCTAAAGGTAATTTATTATGTAAGTGATACATTTCTAAACTTCATTTTTTTCCCATTAAAAATCTTAATGATCTTTCAACACAGTGTTTTTTGTTCTTTGGTTTTTTTTTAGAATCCAAAGGTACTTTGAGGAAAGGACAGAAATTGCGTGGCATGTTTGGATAGAATAATGATTCATTAATTTGTTATGAATGTTTACTGATCAGCTATACAAAATGAATGAAACTTCTAGGGATATAGCACCCGAAATGGTTTTATTTGAAACATCTCTTTCTGTTATATAAATAAAAACCTGGAGTGCGAGTGTGCAGCTTAGCACCCTCCGCTGCCTGCTGCCCACTTTGGGGCAGTTGTGGGCTTGCCACCGAGAGGCAAATTGAGTGTATGTGCTTCTCAGATTACATTGGTTCCCTGAAGGCTGTGCCACAGTCCTAGTGCTGGCATTGTGGTGTTGCATTGCCACAGTGAGCAAATATGGACAGGCGTCTCACGCCCTTGCACACTGAACGAGGTAAACAAACTGCTAGGTTGTATTGGAGTCTCTGCATCCGGGAGCCTTGGGGAATTATGGGCCTAAGACTGGCTAGTCCAGGCCTTTGCCAGATAAGTAGGTGCCATTACAAAAATTTTAAAAATATTTCCTATTCTTATTTGCAGCATAGATACACATATGTAAATCAATTTGTAAAATTCTTTTAGGTAAATATTGGTTTTCTCTATATATGTATATATACATATTTTTTACATGCACACATATACATATGTAAAATCTGTATACTTTTAAATAGTTTATTTTTATTTATTTATTTTTTTTTAAATTTTATTTATTTATTTTTCTTGTTTTAGAACCTTTGTTTGTTTATTCACTCATTTTTATGGCTGGCTCAGCCCGCCCCGAGGGCAGGACTAGCGCAGCATGTGGTGCCGGGGATCGAACCGCAGTCCCTGAATCTGCTCAAGCTTTCCCAAGCAGGCGCTTTAGACCACTGAGCCATCTCGCTGGGCCCAAATAGTTTATTTTGAAGTAAGCAGCATGAATTTATAGAAAGTTGCAGAAGACATGTGGAGAGAGCCCTGTGTACTTTTATCCAATATTGCATCTCAAGCAAACTTAGGACAATCCAGAAAATTGACAGCAGCACAATCCGCATACATCTATGACATTTTATCATAAGAATGTTCATGTAGCCTCAGGCAAGACTCGGATACAGAGCCACTACGTCACCACAGGTGTAGTAGCTGGCCACTTCACAGACGTGCGGCGGCCTCCTGGCCCTGGCAGCTGCTGGTTTTTATCCACCATTTTGTGGTTTCAAGAATGTTACATAAATGCAGTTTAAGGGGATGTCACCTTCTGATTCTGCTTTCTTCACCTATTGTAGGATCCTTGAAACCCAACCACATCTAGGCAGGTGTCGGTTGATTTGTCCCCTTACATGGGTGACTGGTGTTCCAGTTTTTTATTTTATATGTAAAGCTGCTTTGCATATGGTGTGCAGGTCTTTCATGGGTAGTTTTCATTTCTTGTGTCCAAGTCCTGACCAGGCCCTACCCTTCTTGGCTTCTGAGATCACATAAGATAAGTTGTCATTTCTGTAGGATGAATGCCTGAATGTGTGACTGCAGGGCCCTATGTAATCATATGTTTCGGGTTTTTTTTTTTAACGTCTTAGTTGCTTTTTAAAAAATAAATTAACAATGGTTGTATTACATATTTTCATCATCAAATCAGTTAGATTAATAGATATAGGTATGTAAGATTGATCAAACAATTAAACATTAACTCAATAAATGTTAATTTTTTTAACTTTTCCAAATACATTTTGTATTTAAGTTACTCTTCTAAAAAAAAATAATAGTGATTGAGGATGCAGAAAACACAAGGTCCTGAATTGGTTCCTGGTACCCCCCAAATTAATTAATTAGTTAGTTAATTTCTTCTTTTGAGTCCTTAGACTATATGATATAGGTTTAGTTTATTTCACTTATGAGTATATGTTCAAGATACATTCATTTATATATGAAGTCTTCTAGTTTATCATTCCTTATAGATAAGTAATATTCCATTTTATGAAAATACCACATCTTTTTCGACCATTCTTCAGATGATAGGCATTTTGGTTGTTTCCAGGATTTGGCTATTACAAATTGTGCTGCCATGAACATAGGTGCACAGATATCACCATGATATGATGTTTCAGTTCTTCTGGGAAAATTCCCAGTAGGGCGATAGCTGAACTGAATGGGATTCCCAGTTCTAGTTTTTTAAGGATCCTCCACATTGCTTTCCATAATGGTTGCACCACTCTGCTTTCCCACCAGCGGTGCAGAAGTGTTCCTTTTTCCCCACAGCCTCTCCAACATTTGTTGTTGGTTGATTTCTTTATGATAGCCTTTCTTTCTGGGGTGAAATGGTATCTAAGTGTTGTTTTGACTTGCATTTCATGAATGGCTGGCGATATGGATGTTTCATTTTGTAAAAGCAATGTCCTTCCTCCGCCTAGGGCAGCTGCGCTGCTTTCCGCACTCAGCACCAGTGCATGCGAGATTCCTTGTTCTGCATCCTCTCCAGCAGTCGGTGTCACTGCAGTTTCTGTAACCTGTGCTAGAAGGATGCAGAGATATTTCACTGTGGCTTCAGCTTGCATTTCTCTAGTGGCTGGTGATTGTGAAAGTCTTTTTTATTGGCTACAATATATTCCCTTTAATAAGGTTTGCTCTTTGTGTATTCTCTTTGGTAAAATGAGAGAGCACAACGTATCTTAGTGTCTTTTCCTCATTTTGTAATAAGATTATCTTTTTGCTACTGAGTTTTTATTTTTCTGTATTTTAGGGCAGGGTCTACAGGGTGTTCAGGGTCTCACTGCTAGAGTGGACCCCTAGTGACCCACCTTATTTACAGCCTCTCAAGAGCTGGGATTGCAGGCATGCGCCCCTGCAACCAGTCTCATTTGCCATCTCAGCGTGACCCAGGGGTGGGGCCAGCACTGCAAGCTCAGGATTGAACCCCCAGCCCCTGTTTGCAGGTGATTTAATCCTCTGAGCTATTTGGCCAGCCCTTATTGCTACTGAGTTTTGAGGGTTGTTTATATCTTCCAGAAGCTAGTTATTTATCAGACATATAATGTGTAAATATTGTTTCTGGTCTGTAGCATGTCTTTAATCTTTGTGATGGAACTTTTTTGTAGATGAAAAGTTTAAAGTTCAGTTTATTGATTTTTCTTCCTTTATGGATCATGCTTTTGGAATTGTATCTATGAACTCTTCACCAAGCTCTGGATTCCAAAGTTTTTTTTGCTATATTTTCTTCTAAAAGTTTAACAGTTTTGTATTCTATAGTTAAATCTATGATCAATTTTAAGGTAATTTTCATATAAAGTGGGTGGTTTAAGTTGTGGTAATAAATTCTAACACATCTCTAAAGTCAAGCCTCTCTTTGAGGCAGAGTACTGCCCATAGTGCAGTGGACAGAACTTCTGTAATGCGATTACCAACCAAAAGCAGATTGTCCTTGTCCTAGATGGGCCTGACCTAATCAAGTGACCTCTTCAAAAAGGAGAAGTAGCTGGGCTGTGTTCTTTCTTTGGCCTCGAAGAAAGTAAACCATGCTGCTGGTGGAGAAGGGACCCATTTGACAAGGCCTTTAGCGTGACCAGTTGCATCTTCAAGGGCCCTGGCTGCCAGCCAGCAAGCAGAACCTTTTCTGCGAACTTGAATGGGATCTGAGTCTCTGGTGAGATTCTGGGCTTCTGGCAAGATGGCAGAAAGGAAGGGCCCAGATCAGCTTCCTCCTGGTTCAGAGTCCAGACTCTGGAAAACAACAGCCAACAGCGAGGGGCAAGAGAGGGAGGGAGTCTACTAAATGAGCAAACTTAGCAGAGTGACTTTTTAATAATGAATAAAATAGCTAATTGTCCTGTAAATTTGATAGTAAAAATTGCAATCATGTTTCATGGTGGGACTTTGTACCTTAGAAACAAGATCACAAACAGCACTAAGTGCTTCACTTCAGGGAAAAGTTTTGTTGCAGTAAGTTGCTATTCTTAATGTATCTTATGAAAGGACTTCATTGTACTAAGTATGTATAGAAAATACCTAACAGTAAACTATTTTATATTTTGTATAATAATGTTCCTTGGAAATAGTGAATTACTTTATAAATTAAGAAATGATTTTCCTAATTTGATGTTATTATCACAGTTAACATTTACCTGATAAGTCCTTATTAGTTACCATGTATTTTAAGGTCTTTTCATGTATTAATACCCATGTAATTTACATAAAAATCTTTAAAAGGTAGGGATTGTCCCTATTTTATAGGAATTTATTATATTTTGCATATTTTAGTATACCTGGTATATTTGATTTACCCAGTGTGTTTTTATATAAAATGGCATATGTTTATAATTTATGAATTAAAGTGAAATGCCAGTTATATACTCAATGACAGGGAGGGCTTGCCAGGTAGCTCAGCTGGTTAAAGCACATGATTCGGCAAAGTCACTTACTTGCTAGGGATTGAGGTTTGATCCCCACCTCCACATTGAGCATGAGATCTGCCCTTAAGGCAGCCTGGGCCAGCACCCCCTCAAAAAAAATTTTACTCAATGATGTAGACAGAAGAGCTAATATTTCTGCAACTAGACCTTAGGATATTTTACTGATTTTTCTCCTCACACCATCTCACCAGTGATGCCGTTTTCCCTGATGCTCATGTGAAGTCTAAGCTGCAGCATAGTATGTGGATGACAAATTATAGGCACTGCATTCTAGTTATTAAGTAATGTGCTCCTGTTTGTGTATTAGATTTTTTTTTTTTTTGTATTCTAAAATACATGTACTTTTCCTTAAAATCAAGAGGTACAGGATTTGTGTGCTTGGCTTCTCTCATCTGGTTACTGCCAGTAATAAACACTGCAAGATCAGCTATAGGATGAAGGTCGCTCTTACCCACCCAGTACCTCTCTTTTGTTCTAGTTCTCATATGACCATGTCACCAGAGTGAGAAACAAATCTCACTTCATGGCGTAAAATCCTGAGGCCAAAGAGGACACAGGAAGTTCTCAAATTATGGGTGTGCTGTACACAATCTCCTGCTGTCCTGTTACTGTTTCCTGGCATGAGACAGTGTGGGATTTTAACATAGAAGCGTGGTCTGTTGTCAGGGTTAGACTGAGAATGCTGATACAGACTGAGAGGTTGACTCTGGTTTTCTCCTCATTTGGCTGCCAATGCTATTTGTTCTTTGTAGTAGATTAGTACATTTCTTCTGCGTAGCTTGAATCCCTTTAATACTGAAAGTTCAGGTGCTTTGCCTTTTAAAGGCTTTGTGGCTTCTTTGAATGGTGTAGCAGTTTCATGGTGCTATTCCAGCTCTTTAGAGAGTTTTTATATTGGAGGAGAATATAGCAGTGTCTTTTCTACATGTTAGGACCATAAAACTGGCTTTCTGGACAAGTCATTGTATTTTACTGCTCTGAAAGTGTCACACAAAATTACTTTAGTCTCTCAAATGAAATATTTCTTTAAAAGATTTAAATGTTTAAGATTCTAATCCTTAAGCAAAGTAGGGTTATATTCTTTTTAGCATTATAGGGAAGTAATATGTGGTTTCTCTTAGCTAAATTGAATGTTATAATTTAGTTATAAAAAATAAGCCATGGAGTAAGCCAAAATAATGACACTTTCGGTCCACCTACCATAGAATACTTCTAACATTACTTCCCAAAAATTAACTCGATACTTTAAAAAGAGAGTCAAAAGAAAGTATTATTTATCCCTTTTAGAATATTGTGTGTGAGAATTCAAGAAATGGGTTCTTATAAATTTAGGCAATAGGATAACTTTTAAAATGCTGAACACTTTTGTCCTAAAATATCAAAGGCCCATTCTGTGTGCTATGTAGTGAAATAATAATTCAGGAGTCAAATACTGATAAAAGAATACTTTCTTTTTTCATTGAAAGAGTACTTTTGCTTATTTTAAGCAAAATGTGCAATTTATTTTATTTTAGGTCCCGAGTAACTGCTGTGTGTGAGGGGGAATGGGTGTACTAGTCACCTAACCCAGGTTATCTCATTCAGATATTACTAGTGTTAGAAATGGAAGTGTAGCAGTACTGCTTTCAGTACTCTGTCACCTTTAATGACCTTTCTTATATTAGATGAAGTACAGTTGAAGAGGTAACGGAAATGCTTGTGCATTAGATACACAGTGGTACCTCAGGTCTCTACATTGCTTGCAAACAAAATGTTTGTTAGCTGAGGCATCACCCTATGTGGCTTTGACTCCTGATCACTGTGTGACTCTTCATAACTCAGGACAAGCCGGTATGGTTTTTTATTTTATGGAAAAAAACAAAATTTCATAACAAAATGATAGGAAAATAACAGTAGTTATATTGTTATCTCTTAACTAGTTGGCCAGTGTATAAGACATGGGCATCTAAATTTTTCCAATCAATATTAGCACAAAACTTCCTTTTTAATGATGTAGGAGATGCTGGCCTGCGTTCTTCCCTTTTCCCTGCTGTGTTTTCGCCTTTCACTCATCCTACTTCTTTTTTCTTTTGAATAATTTCATCTCACTTTACAATATCGCCTGTACATTTTAGAGTTATTTACTCTTTAAGTTTCTCAGACCAGGGAGACATATGATGTCTACATATGTGAATGACTTATTTCACTCAAGTTGCATTCACTTACCTGTAAAAGTCTGTTTATCCTTCTTTATAGCTGATGAGTACTCTATTGTATAACAATACCACATTTGCTGTATCCACTCCTTGGGTGGTGGGCATCTGGATTGTTTCCAAGGTTTACCCATTAGAAATTCTGCTGCTATAAGCATGGGTGCACATTTATTGCTGTGGTATGCTTTTGATCCTTCTTGGAACATACCCAGGCGGGGAATAGCTTGGTTGAGTGGACCCTCTGATCCTAGTTGTTTAGGTGTCTCCACACTGATTTCCATTATGGTTGCACCAGTCTGCACTTCCTCCGACCAAGGGGTGGAGTTCCTTTTTCCCACAGTCCCTCCTGAATTTGTTACTAGTTGATTTCTTGATGGTAAACGTTCTATCTGGGGTGGGATGGAATCTTAGTGTTATAATTTGCATTTCTTGAATGACCAATGGTGTTGAACATTTTTTCCTATATTTCTTTTTCATTTGTAGTTCTTCATATGACAAGTGTGCATTTATCTTAGATGCCCCTTTGTGGATTGGGTCTTTGAATTTGTGAGTGTGGGGACCCCTTGGTTTTTTTTTTTTTTTTTAATTCTTCTTGTATTCTAAACAGAAGTCTTTTGTCTGAGGGACAATTGGCTAATTTTTTTTTCCCACTCTGTGGGTTGTCTTTTCATTCTGTTGATTTTTTTTTTTACGTGCAAAGCTGTTTAATGAGATGAATATCCCAGTCATTGATTCTTAGAAGTATTCCCCATGCAGTTTAGGTTTTGTTCATTAACTCTCTGTCAACCGCTATATCTTTGAGATTTCTACATACCTTCTTTTCCAGTAGATTTAGGCTTCCTAGTTTAACATTTAGATCTTTGATCTACTTTTACTTCAGATTTGTGCATGGTGATAGACATGGGTCTAGTCTCAGTCTTCAACATGTGGACAGCCAGTTTTTCTAGCACCGCTTATTAAATAGGCTATTCTTTCTTCCAGTGTATGTTTGCTCCCTTTGTCAAAAATAAGATGGATGAGTGTGTCGGTAGTTATTTCTGCATCTTCTAATCTGCTCCTCTGGTCCCAGGTCTGGTTTTTTGTTTTTGCCAGTACCATAACAATTTTCTGTTTTTGTCTTTTCTTTGTGCAGGGTCTCACTAGGCCGCCCAGACTCATAGTGATCCTCCTAATTTCTGTCTCCCTAGTGCTGGGATTACAGGCACATGCCACCATGCCTGGACTCCATTGCTGGCTCAGTGTGCCCATGGGTGGGGCTGGCGCAGCAGTTGGTGTCAGGGATCAGACTCTGGCCCCTGTGCTTCCCTAAGCTTCCCTTAGTTCGCTGAGCTCTACCACTGGCCCACCATAATGATTTTATCACCGTAGCGCGGTAGTATAATTCCAAGTTAAGGACTGTGATGCCTCCTGCCTTGCCTTTGTTACCCGTGCTTGCCTTTGTTAGTTAGGTCTCTTTTGTTTCCAAATGAATTTTGGGAAGTTTTTCTCTAATTCTGTGAGGTAGGCTAATGGTATGTTGAGGGTACTGCATTAAATCAGTATAACAGCTTTGGGAGCATAGCCATTTTCACTATGTTGGTTATTCCTGCTCATAAGCAAGGCTTGTCTTTCCATTTACTTCCATTTAATTTGGTTATTAAATGTAGCAGTATTCCAGTGAGACAAGAGAAAGAAATAAAACAAATTAAGAGAGGAAAGGAAGAAGTTTAATTACCATTATTAGGATCTCCAAAACTCTGCCGAAAACCTGCATATTTTACTTGGAAACACTAGGTTAAAAATACTGTCTCCTCTCTGTGGCTACCATAAAGATGCATGAAATAAAGCATACTTGCATGTTTTGCAGGCTACAATGAGTAGTTAGTAATTACTAGCTTCTTAGTTATCTTAGCTTTATAACAGTTCTGGAAGTAGGCAAGAAAATGTTTCTTTCCTGGTTCATGTGCAGAGCAGGGTGGGGTGCTGAGCGTTTATGGTATTCCCCAGCCACCTAAGACTAACTACTTGTAACAGTCATGTACAGGAAAATAAAATGGAAAATAGGACTTGAAATTGCTGCTACAGTACCTCTGTGGAGAAGATAAATGAATTTTTAAGCGTGAGGAGAAATTGGACATAGAAAGAAACAGATATTACTTAATAGTTTCTAACTTTTACATCCTTCTGAGACCTACAGAATCCTTTGCGTTGGTATTAGCTGTGAAGTCACCTAGGACCTAGGCAATGCACCCAAATGGAGTCGTGCCTTGCTCACTTAGCACCAAGTCACAAAATTCAAGAGGGTTTTTTTTTTTTTTATCAATTCCAATTTTTAAATTATTAATTCACTCTTCACAACACTCATTCAGTTTTCCATTCAGACAAGTGCTTGCCATAGGCCAGTGTCATCCTTATGGGGCAAAAGTGTCAGGCGGGCATCTGGCCTGGGGACTTTCTTGGTCTAATAAAGAAGATCCTCGTGTAAACAAATACCCTGAGAGAGAGCTAGGCCAGAACCTAACACTGCTGATTTTCTCTATGAAGAGGATTCCTGACAGAGATGGTGCTTGGTTTTTTTTTTTTTTTAAGAGAAGATGGGAATTGCCTGGGTAAAAAGTTCTGAATTTTCTCTTTCTTATGAGTAATTAATTTAATTACATTTCTCATTCATTTGTATATGACTACTTAGTATTGGTTTGCTGAGTTTTTTTTCATTTTCTCGTGTACTTAGGATTATTTTAATAACTAGTTTCTCAAAGCTTTCCCCACTCAACCTTAAGCTTGAATGCAATCTGGGATTCTCGACCATTGGCCAAAGACTATTCATTGTGCAGAGTTGTGAGTGGAGCAAAGACATTTCTTTATTGGAAGGAATATAAAATTATGTTTGAAAGTGTCTTTGAAATGTTTGAATTTATCTTGATACATTTGAAATGTTTTGAAAGACTTTTTTTAAAAAGCATAATATCTCTTGGGCTTAAAATTCATTGCAGGTTGCTTTAGAAGAGGAAATCTGTAAGATCAGGTTAAACTTGCTACAGAGATCCACCAGTCGCCCTTACTACTTCCCTTTGGAAATACTGACCGGCATTTATTTGTGTCATTTATTTTATCATATGGAGTGCAATATGAAACCATTCTTGTGTAAATGAATAAGTGCAACTATGGCTTCTTTCAAGAAAAGAATCATTACTAGAAAGACAGGATTATTTTTTTATTCGATTTTAAGATGCTTATTTTTTAGAAGGATTTGAAATTTTACTAACAGCTCTTTTTGAAATACCTTTGTTTGAATAGCTATGTGTTGTGTCTCTCTTAAGATTGAAATTTAGGTCAAATTACAACTAACATTTAACTTTACAGAAAATAAGTGTACTATCTTTTAAAATGCATCCTAAATTTTAAGCACAATAGATCAAAGTACATCTTATTTAAGTAAACTCTGGAATGAAGTCTCAATTATTTTCTTCCAAACTTTCTTAAAATAGTCACCATTTGCAGTATAAAATGTGGGGTTTAGCTTTTTTAATTTCAGAAGAGATGAAAAGTTGTTTGTTTTAAAACTTTAATGATTTTGCTTTTAAATTATGGAAATTCTCTCTTGGGGGTAGCTTTATTGGAATTGTCTGTGACATTATTTTTCTTTCTTAAGGCTATGATTAAAAGTTTCATGGATGTCTACCAGCTTGCAAGCGCTCGCATTGCTACATTAGAGAAGGAAATAACGTCTCATCGAAGCCACATTGCCACCTTGAAGTCGGAGCTGCACACAGCTTGCTTGCGTGAAAATGAAAGTTTGCAGTCCGTAAGTCCTTGCGCAGTGATGTCTTTTTGTCTTTGGGTCTTGGGTCACATTTACATTTAGGTTGCTGTTGCTCATACGATCACTTGCCAATATGTATAACTTAGGGTAGATGATCAATCAAGCGACAAAATTAGTGTGGATAAACTCTTGAAGGAAGAGAGGCAATTAATTTTTCCATTGTATCATGTATAAAGATGTGCATATTGTTATCAGCGCTGAAACCCTGCATCAGGATTCCTTTGTGTTCAGCCCTGCAGCTGACAGTTGGATTTGGCAGTATGCATAGTTAAGGCTTGCAACTGTCTGAAGATTCAGTGCGTCCCATTAAGGCAGAATATTATTAATTATGCGTATAACCAAAATGGTAATTAGAACATGTGATTATTCTCAGTAGAAAGCTAGACTTATCCATAATACATGCCTAGCTAAAGATGCGTGTTGTGATTCATCTATATGATTAAAATTCAACTTCAGCACTCATATTATGGCTTAAAATTTAGCACATGATGAAATCTAGACCCATTTAAGACTAAAAATAATTTTTCACATTTGAATTATGTTTAGAGAGTTTTAAAAAATTAAAGTATTTGTGGTATAAAGGAATGAAACATTCAAACTTTTTTCTCAAAAGGCAGATACGTCAGTGGTGAGAATCAGAGGCTTACCAATGATTAGAATGTTCCTTTTCCACTTTTGGTTTGCAGTGGATGAGGATAACTTATAAGAAAAATCAGTATCGTTTTACTATTCAGCTGTTCACCCATTTTATTTTCTTTATTATTATTTTACTTTGTGTGTATTTGGTGCAGGGCCTCACTATGCAGCTTGGACTTGTAGTGATCTTCCTGTTTTCAGCCTCTCCAGCACTGGGATTATAGGTGTGCATCGCCTCACCTGGTCTTGGTAGCTGGCTCAGTGTGCTGGGGGTGGGGAGCATGTGGGTCTTGAGCCCCAGGCCCTGTGCTTGCCTAGGCAGGCACTTAGTCCACTGAGCTATCTCGCCAGCCCTGCTGACCTGTTTTAGATGACAACATCCGAAAGGAAAGGCTGGGTTTTGATGATTCCCAGTGGGTCACAGCTCTGGTTTGGTTCAGAGGTCAGCAACCCAGTGAAACCTCTGTGACATAATATTTAAAATTATGCAAATTGCAACACCTGACTACCTGGCAGATGCCTCTCTCGCTGTGCCTCTCTCTTGCCCCACGTTGCCCATCTCCTTGCGCCTCCCTTTATTGCTTTCCCCATAGTTCATGTCATCAACTGATATCTGATGGTCTTTAGTTTTGATTGTCATTTGCTCCCTACTCTCGGAAGAATGCCAGTTAAGTCCATAAGGACAGCTTTGAGGGTTTTCTTCATTGCTGCCAAGAGCAGCGCGGTCCACAGTGGGCGCTCAACCAGTATTTACTGAATTAAAAATATAGTAATTAATCCAATAAATGAAAAGAGTTATATGGGACCCAAGGTGGGAGTTAAATGTTTAAAACAATTTCTTAATGAGAAATCATAGCATTTGGACCTTGATCAAGAAAAATTAAGTTGAAAAGGAAACTTCGAAAACTGTATTTTGATCTATTCTAGCTTCTGTATCTGAAAGATATTTATCCTGATAATTCTCTCACCCTATTGATTAATTTTATGTTCTGTTGCTTTGCTTGTGTCTGCTTTTTTGGGTTGTAATATTATTGTTCGTTGTTATTACTCATATAAAAATAGTTACTTGTATTTTAAAGAAGGTAAAGCTTGATAAAGGGAAATTGTTTCTCCATCTGTTCAAAAACTTTGTGTTTATGTGCTATCTTCATGAAAGTGTGCTTAGTGTATCACTAACAGGACAAAACTCTACTTTTCAACTTTTTTTCTGTTCTGAATATGTCTGTAGGATATGCTTTTCCCCTCATTTGTAAGAAGCGTCCTTTCTGGTGGCAACTCTCGAGAGGGCACATGTATAATGTGAGAAATTCCCATGGTGGTCTCAGTGGATCCTCTAGGAGAGAACTGCCCAGTGCTATGTTTATACAGAATACATGCTCTCCTCTCTTTTTTCCTTATTTGAGAATCACTTTCCAAAATAATAAGTTTGTATGATAAACTCTTATTTTTCAAGACACTCATATCCATTTCTGTCTCAAACCTTGCAGGCATCTCTGGGGGAAGTGAAAGGGCAGGCTTTTGTATTGCATGGATGAGCGGCAGTATTGCTTGGGGGATGTAAAGACAGGCTTGTATCTATCAGGAATGTTATCAGATGTAAATAGCATACAGTCTGACTAACAGAATTATTAAAAATAGAAGAAATTTTTTCTCACAGAGCAAGAAGACAAAAAAGTATGGTAGGTGATCACTGTCAGTGCTTTAGGGGCTCAGCTTTTTATGCAGTTTCTCTGTTACGCATGAGACGGCATGAGGTTTTCATATAGAGTCAAATCCGAAGGATGATAGGACCCTGCGGTATCCGACATGGAAGTACCTGCCTTGTGTTCACAGCCAAGTCTTGAAGGCTTTCTACCCATTCAAAATACCTCTAATATATTTAAATATTTATATATTTTTAAAGAAGAGAAAGCCTTCCAAAGAAGTTCTAAACAAATTTCTATTTATGTCCAAAAAGCCAGGGAGGTCTTGTTTGGCTGATATTTACAGTGACTCAGAGGAGAAGGGAGTCAGGAACGAATGGAAATGGGCTGAACTGATTACTAGTACGTGCTATAAAGTCAGCTCCTAATTCCGCTGCTGGCGGTTGCTAACAATGTGGCCGGCGTCTCAGGAGTTTCATTTCTAAAACAGAGAGAATGATGCGCTAATAGAGATGTTGAAAGGTCTAGTGAGAAGAGCTATTTGCTTTGGTCTTTGCACTTACTAAATGATAGAAAGAAGAAATTTAACCATCATTTTAATCACCCTTATCTTGATAGAAAGTAATTGAGTAATTGAATTGTGTCATCATAGGACATAATTATTTACTTTTTAAAAACTACTTTAATCTTTATTCTTGGGCTTTGGCAAATAGCATACAAGATTTAAGAAATTTCATTAGAGAGATTGCATTAGAACTCTTATCAGTTTCCAGGCCTAGAATTTTCAGCTGCCGACGCGCCAGCTTGTACCCCTTGCCCCAGGAGCGTTCACCATGGAGCTCCCCCGCACGTCCCCTGAGCACAGGGCAGCGGCTGCACCATGTCCTTTCTGTGGCCTCGCTCTCCTTTCATCCATCCAGCCTCTTCCCCAAATGATGTAAGATTTAATGCAATTCCGATCAAAAACCCAACAGCATTTCTCACAAAACTAAGGAAAACAGCCCTAAAATTCACATGGAACCAAAGACACCCAGCAGAATAAAAGCAGTGTTGGACAGGAAACAGAAAACAGGGGATTTCCTAATCCCAGCCCGCAAGTTATATTGCAACGAACTTCAGGAAGATGGCAGAGCAGTGAGCAGCCACAAATCAGGCCGTCCGAGATTTGGAATCCAGATGTTAGAAAATAAAAACTCAGGGAAGAAGAGGAGGAGGGAGGTGGATCCATGGGACCCAGGAAGGAACTGGGGAATATTGGAGGTACAGAGAAATTGCAGAGACAGACCTCAGTGTGGAAAAGGAAGGGGCAGTCTGTACTTTCTCTGGCTCCTGGCTTGTGCTGTAAGAAAAGAAAAGCCACCCTAAAGAGATGCAGAGAAAGCAGAAGACTACAGTGGTGTTTGGAGAGAAGCACACCAATGTGATGGAACAGTGGATTCTGGGAGTAAGTCCAGTCCAAGGGACAGCTGTGTCTCCTGGAAAAAGAGCCTGGTCAATGCTGTTGAGGGAGGGGCCACCTGAGCCTGGGACTCAGAGCATCCACAGGCTGGCTTCCACTCAGGGCTGCCAGTGTTACACTCCTGCAGTGACTGGGTGAGGGGCACCCACAGGAGATGTCCCCGGTCAGGGAGCTGTGGTCAAATCAGCAGAAGACACCTAGAGTGTTATAAGCTAAGAGACTCGGGCCCCACCTCTGTGACCAGAAGCCAGGTTCAACCTGAATTTTTGTGGATTTGAAAGTCCCAGAGCCAGCACTCCACCTTAGTCCTACTATGGGCTTCCTGGGATTATGGAGCTCAGATCCCACCCTGCTGCCTCCCTTGGGTGCCCATAAGAGCAGAGCCAGGCTTGAGCTGGCCACTGTTATAGCACTGTTCACCCCAGAAGATGATCATGGGCTTGAAATCACACAGGAATTCCTTTCTTTTGCTTTTGGTTTTTCTGTTCTTGCTGTTTTGAGTGTGTGTGTGTGTGTGTGTGTGTGTGTGTGTGTGTGTCTGAATGTGTGGAGTAAGCACTGTTTCAGGGTGTTTTGTTTTGATTTCTCATTCTTTTTTTATCTATGTAATATTTTTTAAATTTTAACATATTTTTTTCTTTTAATAAGAAATAACAATGTGAAAATTTCAAAAACGAGCTAGTAGTACATTCCCTATAATTGATACAATGCATATTGTTGTCCTTGTAGTAGTTATACAGAGCACAGGATGTAGACATGCTAAGTTTTCTAATCATTGTTGGTACAAAAATTTCTTCTCATTGAACTAAGAGAAACTAGTTGTATACATAGTCCAGTATTCCATTATCACAGTGTGTTAGTTGCAGAACTGGCAATGTCAAAAGCTGTTGATTTAAGCCTTTTACAGCTCAGCATACTAATCTAGCTTCACGTCTCATGGTTAAACTTTTCTGCTGGGTGGTGAAGGGCAAATTACAGCAAGACCTGTATAACAGAATGTGGAACTTTTGTGTCTCCCAAGGTCAGTCAAATCCCGTCAGGATTTACTTTGAAACCATGTACAGTGTTTTGGAGAACTGTTGTCAGCCTCAGCCATCTGGATGAGTCACGGCCACTGCTTGACCAGTTTGCTGTCTGTGAGAGCCCGAGAGAATGTCCTTTCTTATCCTTTCCTTCCTTTCTGTCCTCTTTGCCAGTTTTCTAAGGATTAGATCATCTTCCTTTGTCCTTCAGCCTTTTTTCTAATTTTTTTCTTCTTTTATTTCTGTTTTTTTTTTCTTCTACTCTTTTAATTTTTTTCCCCATATAGTTAAATTGCTCTGTTGAACACAATTAGCAATGAAAGGGAGATGTCGAACAATAGACCCTGGAGAAACCCCAAGGGTCACTAAGGAGCAAAGCAGACCATAGACATTGGGAAGTGGGGAGTATATATTCAATAGGAAACCAAAGATGGGAAGAGGAGGAGAAAGAACTTAATGTGGCCAAATCTGTACTCAAAAAACAAACAAAACAAACAAACAAACAAAAAAAAACCAAACCTCTCTAGCTCCCATGTGATGAACCACTTGGACGAGAGCAAGGAAAAAGGCTGCGTCTAAGAGAATTTCTAGAGTTTTACTCTTTGAAATAAATGGACCAATGATCTCATTTGCTGAAAAAGACAGCAGAGCAGGATAGACTAGTAAGGATTTGATTTTAAGTGTGTTGAGTTTGAGGCACTTGTGACATCCAACTGGGGATGTCCAAAAGGGATGCTTGATATGGATTTCAAGGAAGATGCCAAGCTAAAGATAGAAATTTTAAGTCATTGTCATAGACATCAGACTTGATGTGGTTAGCAAGGGTGAGACTACATGAAGAGTTTAAAGTAAGGAGAGAAAATAGCCTAAGAATGGAGCTGGGAACACGCCAATACATGCTGTCTGAGTAGGAGGGATAAAAATAAAGCCAAGAATGTATGATGTCATTAAAGCATTTCATGAAGAAGGGCACGTTAGGGGTCAGATGCCTCTGAAGGTCTAAAGAAGTGCAGGTTGAAAATGGCCTTGCGAGTGAATACGTGGAGGCCACTGGTAACTTTAGCAAGATGCTGGGGAATAAACAGACTGGAAAATGAGAAAAAAAATAGTGAATTTAAACAGTCTGATGGATGCAGTTGTTAAGTGTGAGACGCAGACGTTGGAATGTTGTAATATGGGAGTAACTTAAATGTTTTGTTTTCTTCTGACCCTTAAATGTAGCCCTCCTTACACCTGATTTTGGTCTATTCATTGTGCATCCATATTCTACAATTTCAGTTTTTACAACCTTTCACATGTCAGCTGTCTTTGATTACTGCTTTTATGTTGCTTTTTTTTTCATCCTTTTCTCTTAACCTATTTATGTTATATATTTACAGTGGATTTCTTCTGGAAAGATAGAATATGGTTTTGCTTTATCCATTTTGATAATCTCTGGCTTTTAATTCTGTGGTTAGACCATTTAAATTTAATATAATTACTAATAAGGTTAATGTTTTGTCTACTGTTTTGATTTATGTTTTCCTAGTTTTTCTTTATTCCTCTATGTTCCCTTAGTATTATTAGATATCTTGCCAAAAACATGAAATTCTCTCTTTTTTTTTAGATTTTATTTTATTTTTTTCAATTTTTTATTGTTTAAATTTAACAATGGTTATATTACATATTTTCATCATCAGATCAGTTTAGATTAATACATATAGGTATATAAGATTGATCAAACAATTAAACATTAACCTTTCTAAATCCATATTACTTTTTTTTTTTCTTTTCCCCTTTCTTTTCTTTGAAAGTTGACATATTGCATATTGTCCTCACAATCATTCTACAGAGTACAGTGTGTGGGCATGACCCACCTCCCTATTGATGTTGCTTAGAAAAAAAAAAAAAAAAAA